>JAXGGA010001851.1:0-138099 GCA_038373865.1 Uloborus plumipes
ATACACAGACACTAACTAGTACTATTAGTGTATTTGAAGACACATGGCATTCAGGACCGTTTTATTGAACTGATATTAAAATTTGAACTTCACTGAATATTTGATTTTGAATTTTTTTAGCTCAACATTTAACATGTTTCAATTATTTTTTGTTATTCTCATTTAATTCTGTTTCTTAAATGTGAAACTTTCGCGGTTTATTTTTTCCCGCCTTACTCTGCTTTAAAACGAATACAGTGCATGTACAGTGACGATAACCATGCACTGCAAAAATTAAACTGTTGTTTTTACTGTATGACACTGTAAACAGAGATTCCAGTTCAAAACTGTAAAATGCACAGTAATAAACTGCAAGTTAGCAATTTCACAATTCATTGGTACTGTAAAATTAACAATTTTACATTTATTACGGTAAAATTAACAATTTTACAGTTCATTACCATAAAATTAGCTGTATAATACTGTAAAAACAACAGTATAGAACTGGCAGCAGAGGTTCCAGTTTAAAATTGTAAAATGCACCGTCATAAACTAAAATTGGCATTTTTACAGTTTATTACTATAAAATAAGCAAAATTTAGTTTATTACTGTAAAATTAGCAATTTTCACGGTTTATTACAGTAATATTAGCAATTTCACAGTTTATTACTGTAAAATGAGCAATTTTAGTTTAGTAATAAAAAATTATTTGTGTTATACCTTAAAAACAACATTTTATTTTTTGCAGTGCATGGTTTTACTGCATAACAATTTTTTGTTCAATTTTGTTGCAAGATAATAAACATACTTGTGATTAGATGCAAAGTTTATAGCTGATATCAGTGTATAAACTGAACCAAATGTTGAATAAAGCAATTTTTTTTAATACACGCAAACACAAATTAGTCTACTTAGAATATTTAAAATACAGACACATGAAGTTCTGAACCGTTTTCCTAAGCTGGTATCTATCTAAAGTTGCACTTTTCTTGTATTTTTTAAATTTTAATCATTTTATTTTAACATTCATGGAAAGCTTAATTTTGTCAGAAAAAAATATTTATGGTTATTCTCAATTCTTTATGTGTCTGCAATGTGAAACTTTTGTGAGAAAGATTTATTTTTTCCCGCTTTGCACTGCGTTAAAACCGGTAACCACATGTACAGTAAGGCTAACCCTGGTTTGCAGTTTTTCTGCACAAAGCTTAGTATCATTATAATTAATGTTATTTATGACCAATTTTTACATTCATTTTCAAGATATGTTGACACCATGATGATTAGATGAAAGGTTAATTTCTAAAAATGAGGTAGAATTGGTGTCAAACATTAATTAAAGCATTACTTGTTTTAAGAAACGCATGCACGTACAAACACAATTTTTTCATTTATTTAAAATACAAACACATAAAATTCAAGACTTTTCCTGAACTCTTATTTGAGTTATAATCTTCACTTGAATGGTTTATAAGTTAATACAAATATGAGCGTTAAGTGAAATTCATTATTTTAAAATATGCGTACTTTGTAACTAAGCATATTTCAAAAATGAATTCGTAATCGATGTCCTTTTTTTAAAGCATATGAAATAGAGTGCAACAACAATGACAAAAACAGAAAATATAACTAATGACAAATACATTAATTTGAATAAATCAATGAATGAAGAAATGAAATTAAACGAAGTGGGAAACAATGACAATATGAATGTAAAAATAGGAAAAGAGTACTTATCAACTGCTAAAAAAAACTCGTGCTGCATACAATCTAGTCAACCGTTGTTCTTAACTGCAGCGATCACCTGAAAATAAGCAAATTGTCATTTTTCGAAACAATTTTTCCGTACGTTTTTAAAAACAAGTTTTTGAAATACATTCGAATTAATAAATTATTAAGTAAGATATTATACGTGATTTAGTGTTCATAAAATAGGTAATGTAACTTACTGAAGTAATTACAGTACCATTTAACTATAAAAATAATTAAAAAGAAATGTGAAATTTTATTTGCTAACATAGAAACCGTTCTTGTACAATGAAGATTAAAAATACCTGCACAATTAATTGAACATAGATCGAAAAATTCATTTATGTCCAAACGTAACCCGTAATCAAGAACTAAATAAAAGAATAAGCGAAAGAGGAAGAAATAATTAAGGGAAGTGAAAAACAAAAATCCTCAAAATTTCAGAAATTGTTACTAGAATCTTTAAAAAAATCCTAATTTTTCAAAGGCTTGTACTTCATTGTTTAGAGATCTATTCTATAAGAGATATTTAAATTTTACAGATCCATACACAGTTAATTATTTGTGAACCCTTCGAGATTTTGTCTGAGCCAATCATTTTTTCCCCTAGCTAGTTGTTGAAACGGATGTGACAGTTGGTTTTTACAAAGTTCTACACTGTAAAAAATAAATGTTTTTACAGTATAATACAGCTAAATTTTAGTAATTTACTGTAATAAGCTGGAAAAATTGCTTATTTTGCAATAGTAAACTAAAATTGCTAGTTTAGAGCAATAAACTGAAAAATTACAGCTGCTAGTTACTGCTAGTTTTACAGTTTATTACTGTGCAGTTTACAGTTTTTAATTGGAAATTCTGCTGCCACTATTACACTGTTGCTTTTACAGTAATAAGCCGCACAATTCCTAATTTTACCGTAGTAAACTAAAATTGCTAGTTTACAGTAATAAATTGTAAAATTACTTGTGTCACAGTTTATTACAGTGCATTTTACAGTTTTAAACTGGAACCTCTGCTGCCTGTATCACACTATTGTTTTTACAGTATAATACAGCTAATTTTATGGTAATAAACTGTAAAATTGCTTGTGTCACAGTTTATTACAGTGCATTTTACAGTTTTAAACTGGAACCTCTGCTGCCTGTATTGCACTATTGTTTTTACATTTCATTTCACCCTCCAGGGTCCCCCGTACCTACCATCTTAGTGGTTTGACCGGGTATAGGGCCCTGAAGGCGCCTCTGTTCTTAATTTTGAACCGAACCTAGGGTACGAGCAAACCATACGGCCTAGCCACCCCAGAGGTATCAGTTTCACGTGGAGGACTTTGTGCACCACGACATTTTTAACGCCTCCCAGTCACCATTAACAAGACGGTGGATCTTTGATCGGCTGGCAATCGAACCCGGGTCCTTTCGGACACGAGTCCGATGCCTTACGATCGGGCCACACGGCCCACTATTGTTTTTACAGTTAATTACAGCTAATTTTATGGTAATAAACTGTAAAATTGCTTGTGTCACAGTTTATTACAGTGCACTTGTAACTTAGTTACAGTTTTAAACTGGCAACCACAGCAGCCTTGTATTACACATATCGTTTTTACTAGTATAATACAGCAAATTTCAATGGTACTATCCTGTAAAATGGCTAAGTTTGCAGAATATAAACTACTAAAATTGCTCAATCTTTACAGAATATGAATAATTAAAATAGACTAGAGTTTACAGAAATCAAAAATCTCTGAAAAATTGCTAATTTACTACAGCGAAATGAATACGTAAAAAAGCTAGGTTGTTACAGAACTACTACTGAAAAATTGTTTAATTTTACTAGAAATGATTAGTAAAATAGTCTAGTTATAACAGAGTTTTAAACCTGAAACTCTCTGCCTTCAGTTATTTTTCACTTCCACATGTCCTTTCATTTATTAAGTTGATGTAGTTCAACAACTCAATTGAAGATTAGTTGACTTAAGAAAATGAAACCGGGTGTTTCTTTTGAGGATACATTTATACTTTAATTTGTGGTCCCTCTCCTCTTTTTCGAAAAAAAAGTAATAAAAACTTGATATCGATTAGTGGGGTGGATCATTGCCTCGAGAGGGTATGTAAGTCAATATTACTCCAACATTGATGACAACAACAGAAAGACGTAAAGCAATGCATGATGAAGGAATAACACTCAGGGCTCCGATGGGATTATCAAACGCACGTTCCTCTGTCATTCGACGCTAAGTTTTAATCTCAAATACCATGGATGGTTTCAATTGTAATATGTGAAAGTTATGTTTCGGCAAAATAAGATACAAATAAATTTAAAAATGGCTTTCAAATACTTTTCAAATCTTATTTTATTTCAAGCATGTATTTTTTTTTAAGTTAATTTTAACTTTTATAACTTTTTATTATAATATGATAAGTTTGTTTTTTATATAAATATCGCTGACAGTGGACGGTCAAGTTCAAGTTTTCTCCTAGGTGGTGGGGAGGGGGGCAAAGGGTCCAAACACAGATGCAATTTTCATCCGGAAACAAAACATTAAAAAAAAACCACGCCCTGTACTTTTCATGGAAGATGCATCGCATGTGATATCTCAAAGTTCAAGCCGGCGTGGGGGGGGGAGGGGGGCAAATGATCCTCTACTGCCCCCGCCCCCCCCACAAATGACGAGCCTGGAGGCGCTGAAAGTACTCTAATTTCTAATGCACTTATATTAGAGTAAATGGGGGTACACAATGATCCACCAACGAAGTGCAATGCAATCTGAGAACTTGTGGCCTGTAAATTTTCATTGAAACGAAGCTTTTGGCGCTCCACAGGAAGCTCTTCATTTTCATACTCAATTTTTAACAACTACATTCTACTGTCAAAACATCAACATTTACTAAAATCTCATATTCTTGGTGGGTATTGTTTCATTTTCAATTTAGAGAGTTGCTTGAACCTCTTCCTCTCCCTCTTGGTGTTGCCAAATGCTTGTGCCCGTACATTCATTAACGATAACATTTAACAAAAGGCTCCTGTTTCTATTAGCACCACAGAGACGGTTTTCATTTCTTTAATTGCCAGGACTTTTTCTTCTAGAGTTTTTAAGGCTACAGGGGACACATTTTTTTTTTCTAGATAATTCATACTAAATTCCAAGTCTACCAACTCTTTGCTGAGTGCTTAGTCTACTTTACCTAACATATAAAAGATTGCATTAAAAACAACAAAATGGCGCATAAACAATGGACACTTTTTTTTCTACAACATTTAAAATTAAAAAATAAACAAAAAAGATGGCAAAAAATTTATTCGCATAAGTTTCACAAATTGCTTGTCCATCGCATCACATAGCATTCAGTGTTTATTTGGATTATAACTAAACTTGTAGAAACTACAATTAAGAATAACTGTCTAGGTATAAATTTTCACTGGCTGAATATTAGTGAAGTGTCATTATTTACCTAGGAGGTGCCGCATCAGGGGGAGAGAGGATTTATGGCGCAAGGATTGCGCCATCAAAATTTTTTGGTGGGGGGGGGGGGGGGGGGGGGGGGAGGGGGGGCTGGGGGATTTTGTAAATAATAAATCAAAGTAAAAAAAAATTGTTGTAAAAACTAATTTATTTATAGTATTTATTTAAAATTTATTTATTTAATCTATTTTTCAATTTAAAATGTATTCAACTGAATTTTTGGTTTGAAGTAAAGAATTATCACATTAAATTTATTTTTTTCAAAATTTAATCTGTATTTCTTTTATTACTTTAATTATTATTTCATTATTTAATACATTTAATTAGTGTGTGGTGTTTTTTGGAATTTCTGAATAGCGAAACGCAACGATCTAACTGACAGTCCTTAATTTTTTTATTGACAGCTCTAAAAAATAAAAAAAAATAAAAAAACATCATCTCGCTTACAAAAAATAAATAAAAATTAATAGTTTATAAATTACACAAAACTAAATAAATTAATAATAAACATAACTGAATATAAATAAAAAATACTCATAAAAATAAATAAATAAATAATAATAAAAACAAATACACAATAACAATAACATTTAAAAAAAAATAAATGAAAAAAAAGAATGGGCACAAGATACTGAATAAAAACTGTACAAGAGGGTTTGTGAAAAATTTAGGGGGGAAATTTGCGCCCATTAAGCTTGTGGGGGGGGGGGGGGAAATGGGGGCACCCCTGGTCCATTTATCGAGATCATACTGTTCTAACATATTAGAAATCTTGACCCCCTCTATCCTCCCTTTTTATCGTCCCCCCCCATCCAAAGTTCACAGCCCCCCCTAAAGTCTCTGCGAAAAATTCATAAAAATTTTTATTGTTCAGCCGTCTTTTAATATACTAATAACTTTTATATCATAAATACGGTACCAGTATATTGCATAAATGTATGGCAGTTAATGCCTAGTGTTGGAACAAGAGGTGAAAAATATCAAAGGTTGGAAAAAAATTGAGACACAAGGAGGTAAATTTGAAGTTTGGAAATTTTTGTTAACAAGTATTTTTTTAATTTTAAATGTCAAGAAAAGTATTCATTGTTTTTGCACCAATTATTTATGCTTTTGGCTGTAGTAAAATTACAAGTACACAACAGTTTTAAGACATAGAGCTCAATCAATTGAAAAAAAACAAGTTTTCTCGTGACTCACTGTAGCCTTAAAAGTAATCACTTTCATTTTTTAATTGCGTGGAGTGCCTGTGTGTTGGAGGGGGGATTTTTTCTGGACGCGTTTTTCTCGCATAAAGATATAACACGTTAATTTAATTTAAATAACATTTTTTGCAATCTTCCAGTGAAAATTTAAAATCCGTCATAAATTAAAATTTTTTGAAGTCACTTTGTGTGGAAAACTTTGAAACGTGTGGGTTATAAATTCTGATTTACTTAACTTCATCTTTTTTAAAGGTAAAAACGCAATCTTTATCTCCAGAGCTCAATTTCATCCTCCTAAATTTCCGCCTGACACTAGCTGGAGCCACCGTGATATTTTTTTTGTTGCTTGTGGTAAAGAACAATTGTTAATTGAGGAAGTTTTATAAACCAAATTGCCGTTTGGAAGCACTTTTCTGACTTTTAAAAATGGCCAATTTCATTCGTTCATTCTTCCAATGTTTATTTGAGCGAAAATTGAATAACTGTTTTCAACTTCAGTAAAAATACATTTTTAGAAACTTTTTTTTAACTGAAAGCAAATTGTTTTTAATGCAAGTTAGTTCTGTTACATAGTTTTTTTTATACTAATACATTCTAACATATAGCAATCAAAGGCCAAGAAATTATTGCTGAGTAAAGGAGTACCGTTACCGTATACTTGATTTTTAAAGAAAATACAGAAAAAACTCGTCGTACCACTAGCCCTAGCGCATCTGGTACTTAGTGTCTGCGTGGGAAGCGGGGGAGTGGAATTGGTCATAACATTTTTGACGAATGTATTAAACTACTGTAATAGGATTGGCAATACTGTTAAAACGAGGATTTTTTTTTACCAGCTTTGCACTGCGTCAAAACCGGTAGCCACATGTATAGGCGTATTACATTGGTTAGCAGTTTTGCTGCAAAAATGAAAAAGTATACATTTTCACAATTAGAAAGGGGGAATGGAAAGGGGAAAAAAACTAGTAAAATTTGCTTAACATCATGTGGAGGAAAAATAAATAAATAATAAATACATTAAATAAAAATAGTTAATAAATGATAAAATAAAAAGGATATAGGAAAATGGAAATTAGAGAGGGGGAGAGGTTAAAGAGTGGGAAAACAATTTGTTTATATGACAATTTGAAGGAAGTTTTTAGAGAATTTTTGAAAGGTTGAATAAAAGCACCCAAATTTTTTTGATCTAGATTTGACTTGCATCTGAATTCTACAGGTCCACTTTCGAAAATAAATGGTTACTATCCAGTTGTGTCAAATGAGCTAATTTATTCCCAAAACAGTGGTGCAACCAAAAAATATTTTTAGGGGGGGGGGGCACATTGAAAAAAATTTCCCTATTTAATTTGAGACTCCATGGTCCTCCCCTCCCCCGAAATGTTTTTAACGTCTAGTCCTGAAACACAGTTTTAGACCAGTCTCCAGTGATGTTTGGGGAAAGAAAGGTTCTGGGGACTTACAAGTCAAATGTTAGATATTGAAGTCTTAAAACTGTGATTTTAGGTGATATTTTGTTGACGTTAGGGTAAGGGATGAGGCTTAAAGCACGGCCAACTCCCTCAAGTTGATTAAGGTCGATCCCCGATTCACTCTTTGAAAGAAAGAATTATTCGCCCTCCTCAGTAGTGCTTCGAAATTGAAGTTCCAAAGACGCAACTATAGACGAACTTTGATGATGTTATGGGAAGGAAAGCTCTGAGGCATTCTTCTGGAATTATTTCGAAATTGAAATCCTAAAAAACGATGTTTTAAAGTAATGTTCAGACATGTTTGGGGTTAAAGGTTTAAAAGCTCTCCACTTATACTTTTCGAAACATAACTTTTTCCATTTTTAGATTTTATATATGAGAGCAACTACTAACTTATTGGGCGGTATTAGAGAAAAAGGTTTTATGGTTCTTTCCCGAAAAAGTTCCGAAATTGAAGTCTTACAAACGCTATTTTAGACCATATTAAGGAACGTAGGTGCTCGTCAATTTTTAACATTTGAAGCTCGAAAAAAGCAGTCTAAAACGGTTTTCGAGTTGTTTGAAGCAAGGGCAGATACTGTTTCTAGTTTTGAAGGGGAGTTACAGATAGGGGTCTGAGGCCTTCACCAGTGGAAAATTTTCGAAATTGTAATTTTGAAACGCAGTTTTACCATTTTCGTGCATGTTAGGGAGAAGAAAAGTAAGATGAACTTTGAGGCAATTTTTAGTCATTGAAGCCTTACAAAAGTGATTATAGTTCACATTTATAGTTAAGGAAACTCATGAGGGTCTGGCAATGTCCCCAATCAATTAAAAAAAAATAGATCAAAATGTATAAACCCATCTATTATTTTTCATAATTGAATATTCAAAAACGCAATGATGGACAATTTTTGATGATATTTGCCGGGGAATTTAATAAACTCACTCCCCTGGAGATTTCTCGAAATAAACGTCTTATGAACAAAGTTTTTATGCCATGCCCTATAGTATGAGGAGAATGAGTTCAAAAGCTCTCCCCTTTATTTTTATTATTATTTATTCTTTTTTTTTTACTGTAGTTTGATGATATCAGTGAAACTGGGGTTGGGAATGCCAAACACTATAGTTAAGATCATACTTGGTAACGTAAAAGGCGCTACAGTTTGTTTAAAATTTAAAGCTATAAAAATGCAACTTTAAACGATTTTCAAGGTTTTTAGGTATTTGGAGGATCTTCACAGAGAATTTTGAGAAATTGAAACCCAAGAAATGAAATTCGAGATACTCTATACAGGGCCAAATTAAGGCATGGGGTCATATAGGGCACAGACCCATCAGGGCACCAAATCGGAAGCCAAAGAGCAAAGAAAATTGAGCAATTTCAATTGCACTATAGCAAGATGTAAATATCAAATTTTAAATTAAAAAATAATATTAATAAAATTCCCCTTGTTTTAAAACCTAAAGAGTAAAACATATTATTACATCAGTTCGCGACCTCAGGAGTAACAGTCGGGTCCTTGCTCCATAATGATTTTGGTGAGTCTTCTGAAAAAAAACATTT
This sequence comes from Uloborus plumipes, assembly GCA_038373865.1. Classification (NCBI taxonomy): domain Eukaryota; kingdom Metazoa; phylum Arthropoda; class Arachnida; order Araneae; family Uloboridae; genus Uloborus; species Uloborus plumipes. Next base: position 9,407 of record JAXGGA010001851.1, read on the forward strand.
TGAACATGTTCCTAATCTAAGACAAACTGAAAAACAAGGGGGGGGGGCGAAAGAACTAATGGGTTGGGTAGGGGCACACAATTAGATGACCAATATCGAGAGTTCTTTTTAAAAGAAATAGGATTTACTCCTAACATTTTTTCCCCCTTAAAACCGCTTGGTTTTCCGAAGATGAATTCTTTTTTTCTTCTTTTCAATAATAAAAAGCATTAAAAAAAAATCAACTCAGCCTTCTGGAGATCGGGGGGGGGGGGGACGGGCCCCCCTCTGGTTGCGCTACTGTCCCAAAAATCCAATATCCTTGGAAAATAAGTAAATAACAATCACGTATTTAGAAACAACGAAAATTCAGAAGCAAGATTTATAAATTGGCGAGTTAGTAAATATCTTTGACAGAGCGTGTCAAGAGAACCGGCGAGATCTTTAAAAGGGTGAAGCTCATGTTTTAAACACTCGTTTATAAGGTCGTTTAAAAGTAATTCTGTCCCCCACCTTTTCCAGAGTGGAGGACCGTATCGCAGGACGTGTTTACACCTTGTCGTAAATCTCCTTTAACTGCCTCGACAACACGTTCTTATTTTAATGCCCCGGTAAGTGGTCTGCGCTGGAGCTTTTAATCCATTCGGTGGCGGTGCTTTCAAACGTACAGGGGTGGACTGAGTGGGAGCTGCAGTTGTACAGCTTTCGAGGCGCGGTACGTCGTTTCTTAAGGTGGTCTTGCAGAAAAATCAAAGAATAATTTTTTCTTTGATTTTTCTACTTCTTTGATTTTTCTAGAAAGAATTTTTTCTTTTGACAAGAATTTATCGAGAGATTTTTTTAAGAAATAAAAAAAAAAAAAAAAAAAAAAAAAAAATTAGTGTTACTTTTCTAATAACACTGCAAAAAAGGAATTTTGTTTTTGCAGTATAATACGGCTTTTTTATTGTACCAAAAAGTAAAAATCGCTATTTTTACAGTAATAAACTAAATTTGTTTATTTTTTATTACCGTGCATTTCACACTTTTAAGCTGGAACCTCTGTTGCCATTATTATACTGTTGTTTTTACAGTATAATAAAGCTAAATTTTACGGCAAAAAACTGTAAAATTTCTAACTTTACAGTGAGAAACTGTAAAATTGGTTGTTTTAGTTTATTACGGGGCATTTTACAGTTTTAAATTGGAAATCTAGGCTGCTAGTATTATACTGTAAAGACAACAGTTCTTTTTTGCAGTGTAGAAAAAAATAGCCTTTTGGAGAGAAGATTTGAACTATTTTCAAAGGAATAATAATATAACCATTCAACTACTATTACTTGAAAGCTAATAAAAATACCACGGGTCTTCCACAAATGACGTCATGCTTCGAGAGGGGAAGAAAATTCGTGAAATTGTGGCAGTTTGTGGAAAAGGGGCAGGGCCAGACTGCACAGATAACACGGTCCGTGAGATTTCCCTCAACAGGCCCTTAGCTCAGGTGTAATCCCCCCCCCCCTAGTATACACACAACAATGCGAGTTTGCTGGTTTTTATAAAAAGGGAAGGACAAAAGTCGAACAAAACGAACCCAGGACCGTTTTAAGGTCTAAACTGCGGGGGGGGGGGTTGCCCCTTATTATTTTACACATAAAGAGAGAGCCGAACTATTTCAGTTTCTGGTTTCAGAAGGGGGGGGGGGAATCATTACTTTATCAAGGTATTAGCAATTTGAGCCTAATCGTAATTGTAATATACGATTAGAAAATAGTTTTTGAGAGCGTGTCCCCAGGAAATATGACAATTGTGGAAAATCGGCGTTTCGGCCGATAGTTAGAGGGTGGTTATAGATGTTAGAGGGTGGACAGGTTCAATGGCCCTCCACTGGCTTTTTTTGAAATTTAATCCATAAAGGTTTTCGAAACTGAATAGAGCACTTTGGAGGAGGATTCCCCTGAAATTTTTCGAAAATGAATCCTTAGAAACGAAATTAATCTCAGTTCCAAACCATCCTTGGTAAGGTTTGAGAAAGGAGTTATCTTCAATTTTCGAAGTTGAAATTTCAGAAACACAGCTGTGGATGATTTTCAAGGATGGTATAGGAAGGGAGAGTAGTGCGGGTCTGTCCCACGAAAATTGGTCAGAGTTGGTGCAAGCAAACGAAATTTTAGACGATCTGTAATGATATGAACTCGGCGCTTACATTTGGCCATTAAAACATTGGTGTACATTTTGATCATTGAGCTGAATTTTACCTGCAGACTGCCAATAATTGCAACAATCTCATTATTACAAAAAATACAGTGTAATTTTTTCTCATTACACTTTTATTTTAATTTAACTGCTTAAAGCGATTGCATATTATGCATATGAGAGTCGTGTCTAGTTCTTAACAATTTATAAGTAATATGCAATGAGTTAATCACCCGTATACCAGGGATAAGGCAGAACTGAAGCAAATACACCCGCAGCTCGATCGCGGCATCATGAGACTGCAATTTAGTCCCGAATAAGGCCGAAAGATCGAGCTGTGATGGGTGCATTTGCTTCAATTGATAAGTAATTGATCCACCAGTAGTTTGCTTTTTCATGCGAAAGATCGAGCTGTGATGCGTGTATTTGCTTCAATTGATAAGTAATTGATCCACCAGTAGTTTTCTTTTTCATGCAGGGTAAAAATATCTCTCTAAGAGGGGAGGAGGGCATACTACTTCATCCTAGAGCTCCATTTTGGCTAAACGAGTGTACTCAAAAATAATATTACATTGAACTCCTTTTTGCTAGAAATAAATATCTTTGTACTTAAAAATCAAAAATATAAACAACGTTAGCTCATTTGCAAAAAAAAAAAAAAAATCCAGAAGTTTTTAAATTTTTGTTTTGTAGCTCAGAAACAGATTTTTTTTGACTTTCCTTTCCTCAGTTTTTTCTGTTCTTTAGTTTATTCTGTTTAACTAAAATAAATTCTAGTTTTGGACTACCATTATTATATAATACACATAGTCACTTAAGCAGCTAGAATGTTTTCTTGGAGGGTGGTATTCGGTCATAGCAAGTTTTTAACATACAAATATAACCATATTTATCAGTAAGTTACTACCCCCAAGCCAGGGCTAAGGCAGAAATACATGCAATACCCATTACATCCTGAATGGAATGACCGAGCTGGCGCTGTATTGCATGTTAATCTAACCGTAGTTGACTATATGGTCTAAACTGAAAGTATGAGGATTTTCTTTTACTTTTATTAGTCTCAATTTTTATTTATTTATTTTTTCTTTTACAATGAAGTTATTTGTTGAAATTGGTTAGGGGAAAAAAACGATTCAAAAAAATAATAATAACCGTGTTTGCATACAAGTGAATTTTATGTTCTGAATGTAAAATACGTAACATTCATGTAACAGGTAATAAACACACACACACACAACTTATGAATAATTCAACTTTTATTAATGGCGCTAATATGCATATAATACAAACTTGCAATACAATTTGAGGGATATTTTGTTACATATAAGCACTAAATCACGTGCCTTTATACATATTGTATACTACGTAGATAAGTATTGAATATGTTTTAATTCTTCAATGTATTCACACACAAAACACCGTGAAAATCAAAGTTTATTTCACGATACATTATTCTTCTTACATCTTACAGGTAAAGAAAATTTGAATCTAAGGCTCCTATGAAACCTTTTACAAAGCGGGTAATAATCTTTGAATTTTGAAGAACTTTCAGTTATCACAATAAGCAAACCTTGTTCAATTTTTAAATGATTTTACGGAAAAAAAAGAAAGAAAGTTAAATACACCCTACATTTATTTTTTCTTAAATTATTTTGGTAAATGACGTATCAACGAAACAAAAGATATAATAGAAAATAAATATAAACGAATAGGATTAATAGTGAGCTCTTTAATATCTCGTACTGTAAAATAAACTGTAAAATTAGCTATTTTAGTTTATTACTGTAAGCAAGCACAAGCCACTTACAGTTTTATTACTGCAAATGAGAGAAATTTTACAGTGTATGCACCATAAAATTAGCTGTATTATATTTGTAAAACATACTGGCCGCAGACGTTCCAGTTTTAAAACGGCCATTGCGACAAGGACTGTAAATAAACTGTTCAAAATAGCACTTTTACAGTTTATTTATTATAAAAATTACTATGAAATTCGTGTGTGCATATTATACTGTAAAAATACAACCAGTGTGTGTCTTTTATTACAGTGGTCCAGAAACATAATGTGGTCAAACTAAAGTTATGGGATTTGGAGTTAGACCATCCGCTACTTCACTAACAAAAATGAATGATGTTATTTACAGTAATAATCACAAGACTAATTTTAGTATGTAATTAAACAGTAATATATTGCTAATTTTTACAGTAACATAAACTGATAAAAATAGCTTACATTTTAGCTTATATTACCACGCATTTTTACAGTTTTAAACTGTAACCTCTGCTGAAAGTATTACTGTTGTTTTATAGTATAATACAGCTAAATTTTAAGGCAATAAGCTGTAATATTTCTAACTTTACAGTAAGAAACTGTAAAATTGCTAGTTTTACAGTTCAGTTTTATGCATTTTACAGTTTTAAATTGGAACCTCGGCTGCCAGTATGATATTGTAAAAACAACAGTTCATTTTTTGCAGTGTATCCATTAAGAGAAGAATTCTCAAAATCGGTTCACTAGGTCAAACGTAATGAGCTTACAAAAAAAAAAAAAAATCACACACGCATACATTCGGTTTGAATTGATAATCGCCTCCTTGTTAAAGTCGATTAAAAACGAGAGGCTGGAAAAGTAATTTAAAGCTGAGAATTTTTTCAAAGTTAAATCACTATTAATTTCATTAATGATATTTTTCACAATTTTAGATACTATTATTTATATATTATTATTATTATAATTATTATTATTTAATTATTTATTCATTATTGATTATATTATTATTATTATTCTTATTATTAATATTATTAGTATTATTATTATTATTAATTATTATTATTATTATTATTATTATTATTATTATTATTATTAGTTAGTTAGTCGTAGTAGTAAGTCGTAGTAGTAGTACTATTATTATTATTATAATTATTAATATCATTATCTATTATTTATTAGCTATATCTCACGCTATAATTCAACAATAATAATAAAATTACAACTATTATTATTATTATCTTAACAATTAAAAAAGCAACTATTATTATATACTTCGCGTACATTAATACATTATTCAATGCGCTCGCGCTCGCGCTCGCATAAAATGCAAATAACAAATAATAGCATCTTAGTCTTGTGTAATAATTACAGTTGTTGTGTATGTAGTATTTGGCAAAGTATAGCAGACAACCATAGAATATACAATACGATAGAATAAAAGATACCACTTCACTATATTTACCATCTCATACTAATACTAATAATTTCAAATACGAAATTCATAGTTATAAATATCATTTTTCCCATCCTTCCATACTTTAATATAAATACCCTCGAGATATCACCTTAATAACAACATAAACCACTTTTAAACGTTAAAAACATCTTAATCTGTGTACCCACTCCGTGTGCCGTGTAGATCCTATTAAACTATTTTTCACTTATGCATCCAATGCATGTTTGTACAGAGAAAAATTTTCCGTCTTAGCTGTTTTTTTCTTTATCAACAATCTCTCTTGAGGCAACACCACTTTAGAATCATTTTGTGAATTTTTTATTGAAATTTAATATATTTAATATTTAAAGGAATTTAAGGAATAAATATTTTCAAATTTTAAAGCATTTCGGATGATATTTCATACAATTGTAAGTTTCACTTCTCCATAAACAGCGTATTCATAAAAGAAACACCAGTTCAAATTCTCCCTTAATTTATGTTTCGAATTGAACTTTAATTCAGTTATTAAATTTCATTTTAAAATAAATTAGCAGTACCAAACTGAAAACAATATCCCTCATGCACCAGTAAATCCCCTTTCTCAGATTGCAGCATGTAATTCACAACAACAACACTTCTTCAAAATCGCATTTTGGTTTAAATTAAACTTTTATTATATTTAAAAATTAATTTAAAAATAATTCAAACGTTATCAAATCCAAAACTATTTCAGAAAATATTCTTATTCACCTGTAAATTCCAATTTTAAACTATTTCAAAATATATTATTTTTTGCACTCTTCAAAATACCACTGTAATCTGTATAAAGTCTGTAGTACTTCACTAAGGAGAAACGCCACTCTTAAACTCCTCACCCCTCCTGAACCTATGTTTTAAGCTGAACTTTAATTTAATTGTTGAGTTTTATTTTTAAATAAAAAGCAATAACGAATCAAAAATAATTTAATCAGTTATCCGTATGCAGTATGTATAAAAAAAGTAACACTTTACTTTAAAATTAAAACTAAGCCCCTTAATAAAAAATTTATTTATTTATCAATTTTAAATTTTGAGTGAATAAATATCATCAAATCCAAAACAGTTTCCTTAAATATTTCTCATACACATATAAATTCCATTTCTTCGTATGAAGTATGTATTCACAAAAGAAACACCATTTTAAAATCCAATGAAATATATTTTAAATTGAACTTTCATTTATTTATTGAATTTATGTTTCAAAATGAATAAGCATTATTGAATTGAAAATTATTTTGATCAGTTTCTCCGTAGGCAGTATGTATGTAAATCAAAGGAATATGACTTGGAAGTTCCCCTTGTATTTTACATTTAGAATTAAAATTCAATTTTATAAATTTTAGTTTTAAATGAATAAATATTATCAAAGATGAAACCATTTAGGAAAAGATTTTTCATAGACTTGTAAATTACAGCTATGTCTGAAGCATATATTTACAAAAGTAACATTGCTTCAAAATGTTTCTTGAGGTATACTTTAGAATTGAAATTTAATTAACTTAATAAAATTAATTTAAAATATATAAGCATTATCAAATTGACAATTATTTCAGACGTTTCTTCGTAGACAACATGTATCCGAAAACGTGAACTTGAACCTCACAGTTACTTGAAACTCACCCTCAATTGTAATTTAATCCATTTATTACATTTAAATTTTAAATGAATAAATATCCTCAAATCCTAAGCAATTTCGAAAAATATTTCTCATATACTTGTAAATTCCACTTCTTCATATGAAGTATACATTCATGAAATAAACACTTCGTCGAAATCACCTTGAGGTATATTTTAAATTAAACTTCAATTTCTGTATTAAATTTAATTTTTAATTGAATAAACATTATGAAATCGAAAATTCCTCGGGACATTTATAAGTCGGACATCCGTATAAGACAATACATCATGTAAGCAAATAAGCAACAATCCCTCTTGAAGAAGGTTTTGAATTTAAATTAAATTTCAAATATCATCAAATCCCCCCCCCCCTTCAAGTAAAAAACTCATGCACCTGTAAATTCCACAACTCCGTATGAAGCATGTATGCATGAAATCAACACCGCTTTAAAATTTATTTTGTGACATTTATTTATTGAAATTTAATATATTTAAAGGAATTTAAAGAATAAATATTTTTAAATTGAAAACCATTTCAGATGATATTTTTATGCACCTGTATGTCCCGCTTCTCCATACACAGCGTATTCATAAAAGCAAGACCAGTTCAAGTTCTCCCTTAATGTATATTTTGAATTTAACTTTAATTCTGTTATTAAATTTAATTTTAAAATAAATTAGCAATTCCAAACTCAAAACAATATTTCTCATGTGCCAGTAAATCATATTTTTCCGATTGCAGCATTAAATTCACAGCAACAGCAACACTTTAAAAGTTTTATTTGAGGTCGATTTTGAATTAAACTTTTATTATTTTTTAAATTTAATTTAAAAATAAATAAACATTATGAAATCTAAAACTATTTCGGAAAATATTTCTTATGCATCTGTAAATTCTACTTCACCGCATGACATACTTTTTCACAACATACTTTTTTTTTTTAATTTATTTGTTACTAGCGGTACCCGCACGGCTTTGCCCGTGGTATAAAATTAAAAGTTCATTTGTAAAATAATTGATATATCAGAAAAAATGCTCTATTTTAGTTTTATTCAACTATAATTCCTTCAAAGTGATATAAAGATCTGATATGGACCCCACACTACTTAATTTTACGTGTAAATTTCTTAGTAGATGCCTTAAGTGCTAAAATAGTGCTTGGAGTGAGCAAGATAACAATTCAAACATTTGTAGCCCTAGTTTGCTACGAAACAATGCAAAAAAATATTTTACAATGATTAATCTCCTAAAGATCGTCGTTTTTAACATCATTCAGTGGATTTTTCGCAAAATATCGCCAACAGCGCCAAATTGAACTTAAATCAAAAAAAAAAAAAAAAAAAAAATTCGCCAATTTGGCGTCAAATATTTGGCGATCATAAGCTTGGCGATATATCACAATTCATATCACCTTGCATTGAAAACACTGATTTACCCGATAAATGGGGTAAAACACCCCCTTAGAACATTCGAATGCAACCCCAAGGGAGATGGACAAAAATAAGCCAAAAGAGAAAATAAGAACAGTTTTGTTGATAACAGAAACCAACAGAAATCTTACCAAAGTTTAAAAGAAGAAGTTAGTTTTCTTTCCCAGCTTAAAAAACAAAACAATACATTTTCCGAAACGAAACACTTTAAAAAAACGATGCAATATCGAAATTGATACAATATTTCGTTAATCTGTGCTTTAGGTACCCTTTTCTCGCTAAATGAACGATAGGCGCGCCAAGCGTGGTAACCCTAGCTATTTTGCGTAGTTGACTTTTTGAAAACGCGCCAAGCAGGGTCCCAAAGCATATTCACCGGGAAAAAGACAGGGTTGCCAGAGAATTGGAACAAAAAATACTATACCTCCTCTAAAAAAATATTACAAAATACTACTGTTTCCAAACGTTGCCAAAATCAATGTTGCTGAAATGCGAAATCTATGAAAATGGAAAAAAAAATCCGCCAAATCTTTTAATTAAGTCATTAGTATATTGAAACAGGGTTGCCAGAAAAATACTACGCTCCTTATTTGGGCCGAAAAAATACTACCGTAGAATCAAAAATACTACGTCTGGCAACCCTGGAAAAAGAACGAAACAAAAATAAGTATGAACACGTAACCATAGTAACAACATGAAAAGTTGATTTCCGTTGATAAAATAATTCTTTTCATCTCTCTTTTCAAACAAATTTTATTATCGAGCTGAACCATTTTAGAATCGTTTGGCTTGCTTTACTGAAGGTAAGCCTTGAATTTCGGGATTTTAAAAACAATTGTTACAGCTCTCCTGATGATCGTAGAAACTTCGAAAAAACTTCATTTTGTGCAGAAAATTCCAAGCTTTCGAATGACATAAGACTTGAAAATGTGTGTGAAATATTTCTTCCCTATTTTATCGAATTTCCGCTAAGAATTCGAATAGAAAAAGAACGAAATGGAATTTTCGAAAAATCGCTTCGAGGTGCAAAACTACATGCTACAAACTAATTTTGTGCCAAGTGGCATGAAAATCGACCGAACGGTTTTGGCGCTACGCGCGTAACAGACAGACAGAAAGAAAGAAGGACAGACAGAACCACCTTCAGCTTTATTATTAGTAGAGAAATTTAATTTTTTAATGAATAAATGTAATCAAATTGTTAACAGTTTTAGACGATATTTTTATGCACCTGTGAATCACACTTCTCTATACGCAGCGTGTATTAAAAAAAGCAACAATGCTTCAAAATCTTTCCTGAAGGCCTAATTTGAATTAAAGTTCAATTAATTTATAAATTTAAATTTTTAAAACGATATTGAAAAGTATTTCGTAAGATATTTCTTAAATGCACCTATAAATCCTACTTCACCGCACGTACTTGCAAGAGCAACACCACTTCAAAATCTTTCTTGAGAAGTATTTTTAATTGAAATTTATTTTGTCAAATAAATTTAATTTTTTAATCAGTACACCTGTAAATCACACTTCTCCATACGCACAGTGCATTTCCAAGAGCAACATAGCTTCAAAATCCCCCTTGAAATATATTTCAAATTGAAATTCAATTCATTCAGGAAATTTAATTTTTAAACAAATGAATATTATCAAACGGAAAACAATTGTGGAAGATATTTCTTATGAATCTGTAAATCACACTTCTCCATATAAAGCATGTATTCACCAAAGAAGAACCACTTTAAAATCGCCCTTGAGATATAGTTTGTATTGAAATTTAATTAATTTATTAAGTCTAATTTTAAAATAAATAAACATTGTCAAGTAGAAAACGATTTCATTACATATTTTTTATGCACTTGTAAATCCCATTTCTATACATATAGAATGCATTCACAAAAACAAAACTGCATCAAAATTTCCTGTGAGTTGTATTTTGAACTAAAATTTAATTTATTTAATAAATTTATTTTTTAAAAATAATATCGGAAGCAATTTCGTAAGAAATCTCTTATACACCTGTAAATCAATACTTCCCCGCATGCAGCGTGTATTCACAAAAGCGACACCACTTGAAAATCACCCTTAGAGTATATTTCGAATTGAAATTTAGTTCATTTATAAAATTTAATTTTAAAATAAATGATTATTTCAAAAAGAAAACAATTTCGGAAGATATTTCTTTTAAATCTGTAAATCACACTTCTCAAACGCAATGTGTATTCACAAACGCAAAACTACATCAAAATTTCTTTTGAGGTATATTTTTAATTGAAATTAAACTTTTATATTAAATTTAATTAATAAATATCAAAAACAATTTCGAAAGAAATCTCTTATGCACCTGTAAATCACACTTCTTAAACGCAGTGTTTATTCACAAAAGCAAAACTATATCAAAATTTCTTTTGAGGTATATTTTTAATTGAAATTAAATTTATTTTTTAAATTAAATATCAAAAACAATTTCGAAAAAAATCTTTTATGCACCTGTAAATCACACTTCTCCGTTTGCAGCGTGTATTCACAAAAGCGACACCATTTGAAAATCCCCCTTGAAGTATATTTTGAATCGCCCCGAGGAAGGAAGGGGGTGGGGGGAAGCGCTCAGGAAAAGCCATCTTAAAAATCCAAGCCGTTTGATTCTTTAAAACATAACGGTAGATGGCGGCATTAGGTCGTCCAGCATCATTAAAAGCGCGCCCACAGAAAAAAGGTTTCCTGGGTAATCTATTCGTAGCGGAAACGGAGAGTCATTGGCTACCGCGGTTCGGGAGTACTCCTCGTGATTGGTGTGCCGTGTTTACAGGCCGCTAGCTTGTCTCGTTGCGCGATCCCAACCCATTACGAACTCTGCAAGGCATTAAAAAGGGGGCTAGTACCGAAACTTCAATCCGCGAGCGACGATGTAGTCAAGCCCGGACACAAACAAACCATTAAAAAAAACAAAACAAAAGAGCGGACAGCAATGACATCGAACTTCATGGAGGGTGTTCTGGGGAGCAAGTTCCCCCCCGATCCCAGTTCTCCAGGATACGGACAGCACCGCATGTATCCGTACGTCTCCCTGTCTCCGCAGAGTTCCATGTCCGTCACTGGCAACCTGTACTACACCTCGAATGCGGACTTTGCCAAATCGTGCCGCTACAACAGCGGCCAGGCGAACGGGCTGGACGCTCCGACAGGCTACTCGTTCGGCCTGCAGAACGCAACACCGGGGGCCACTCCGGGCATGATGACCCCCTCTCAGTTCTTCTCGCACCCCGCTTCTACGGACCTCAGCTCGTCCCTCACCCAATGCAGTCAGCTGGGCATGCGACAGCTCGACCCTATACCTGACGTGCCAAGGTATCCCTGGATGTCCATAGCCGGTAAGAGAACCCTCTGTTGTTCTATTGTGACGCTCTCCCCTTCTCCAGTCCTTCCATCCCCCCTTTTCCCGCCGTTATAGCCCCATAGACCGTCGGCAAGATGGCCGACCGTTAGGCCTAACGGTGTCGTTTAGGCCGTGTTGTCATCGAGACATCATCTACTTTTCTGACATTTTGTCATTCTGTTCCGCCGTTATTTGGCTTTTAAGTGACAACGAAGGAGAGAAAGCCTGGCCGCCGCTCTATATGGTCGTAGGATCTTTTTTTCGCACTTTCGGCGCATCTTCTGCTCCGCTCTGTTTATTTTTCATCAAGCGTTGCAGAGAGAGAAAGTTTTTTTTTTTTTTTTTTGACATAAAGCATATCCACTTGAAGTGTGAAAATAGTTTTGTTTATTTAAGCATCTATAAAAATTTCCATGTCTTAGTATTCAACACATTCAGAGTCCTGAACAGCTTTTCTTCATAATAAATCAAAAACTTTAATTTCTTGATTTCTGCTTGACAAACGTTTTTCTGCATTTCTAAAAATATATATGAATATAACTTTTCAAATGATAAATGTTTATTGTCAAGAAAAAGTTTCTGATATATTTTCTTACTTACTTTTAAAATTTTGCAATGTATTCAACAAATTAATCCATATTTTTTTGGTTTTGTAAACACGTGGAATTTATTTCACGTGGTTTTTATAGTTGACCCATAGATTTGGCAGTAAACGAGACCAATCTCTTATTTGGGAACTGTGAAAATACTTTTGTTTTTAACACTTGAGAATTTTTCAAAGACACTTTAAGGGTTGATTATTTTTATTGGTTCCGAATGCAACATTTCAAAACTGAGAACACAACAAAAGATTTTAGCATTACCGAATAATATGTTGCTAAATAATAAACATTTACTATCTGGATAAAAGGTTCCAATTTCTTTTCTCAGTAATTTCTGAAATTTTACAATAGAGTTTAAAAAGAAACACATTTCTTTTGGTTTTGTAAACAAGTAAAATCATTTATTTCTTCCTATTTAGATTTTAAGTGTCGTATCATTAGAAAGACAAAGTAATGATTATTTTTACTCAAGTATCCAATATTTCAATTTCTTGTTTTGAAACTGCGTGCACAAACAAAGATTTTACACATCACAAAAAAAAGATAAAGTTGTCAAATAATGAGTATTTCTTTGAAACTGAATGTTCTGACACTAAAAAATTAATGGTGTTTTTACAGTATAATACAGCTAATTTTATAATAATAAACTGTAAAAATTGTTAATTTTACAGTAATTAACTGCAAAATAGTTAACTTTACAGTAATTAACTGTAAAATTGCTAACTTTACAGTAATAAACTGTAAAATTGCTAATTTTATAGTTTATTACAGTGCATTTTAGTTTTAAACTGGAACCTTTGCCAACTGTATTATGCTGTTTCTACAGTGTAATACAGCTAAATTTTGCAGCAATTTTTGACTTTACAGTAAGAAACTGTAAAATTGCTAGTTTTACAGTGTCTTACTGTGCATTTTTGTTTCAAATTTGAACCTCGGCTGCCAGTATTATATTGTAAAAACAACAGTTCATTTTTTGCAGTGTGAAACTATGACAGAGTTGTCATAATAAACGATGTCACTATAGCCAAGTTTCGCAAAACTTAACAAAGTATTGAATTTATTTTGGTTTTGTAAACACGTGGAACTATTTATCTTGTTTCGTAGCTGATTCATAGCTTCTGCAGTAAACGAGGCCGATAGTTTATTTGATAACCCATAAAACAGTGTCCACTTTCAGCAGTGTCATGCTAATTCGCCATTGTGTTTTAGTGAACCAGAGTGGTTTAGGGGACAGGATTGCTTTAAAACTGTTTTTGAAATGTGTTTCAAGTGTGAGCCTAGCTTGGACTTTTTCTTTTCTTTTTTAGTTTATGTCATCTTATATAGATGTCAATAGCCTAAGTTATCTGATTATAAAAGTATTGCTTGTTGGTCTAACTTTTATTTTGCAGAAAACTTGCTCTCTTTCAAGTAACAAATTTTTATTATGTTGTGAGATAAGTTAGATATTAGATTTTATTCAGTGAAAACCAAATGTTTATTTATGGATTGGAATTACTGTACTTTTTAAGCACTCATGCTTTTTCCTTTTTAGCTGATAGCATCAGCTATAAATTGGTGTCAGTAGCCAAATTGTTTTACCAATAAACTTATTGCTCGTTTATTTGACATTACTTTTACTTGCCTCTCTTTTAAAACACAGTTTCAGTACTTTGTTGTAAAATAAGTACGTTATTAAGTTTTCACCAACTATCATTAAATTAATAGGAATTACTGTAGTGCTTAAGTACTTATGCGTTTTGCTTTTAGTTGATAGCACCTCGTGGGGTTACAAGTGAAACACACTAAGTCAAAATTATTAATTTTCAGATTTTTAGTTTATCTTACACACAAAAATGAGCTGTTTTTACTGGTGAAACCCACTAAGTCATATCTTTATTTAATTCAGTTTTTTAAACAAATTTGTAATCACATTAAGTACTCAAGCCAAGTAGTTCTTACAGGTAAAATACACTAAGGGTCTTAATTGCTTTCTAATGTTGAAAAATATTTCATAGTAAAAGTAAAACACAAAAAACTAAGTCCATGACTTAGTGTGTTCAATTCTCAGGATGTTAATTCCAAAGAAGTTAAAATAAAAAATTTTTTGATCAGCGTTTTCTCAAAATCATGTTTTTTGACTTAGTGTGTTTCACTTGTAACCCCACGATATACTTGTCAGTAAGCCTTTATTATTATTATTATTAGTAATATTATTATTATTATTATTTTTAACCAATACATTATTTGTCGATGTGTTTTTGTTTTACCTGCCACCCTTTCAAGTGACAAACTTTTAGTACTCTATAATGAGATAAGCTAAATGCAGTAAATAACGAGTATCATTTTATTGATTAGAAATGTTGTAGAAATTATGCTTTAAAAATAGGTTTTACTATCATACTATAATAACTATTTTTATAATAACAGTTTAGATAGTATATAGTGAAAAAATTATTTATAATAATAGTTTAGATAGTAAATAGTAAGTATATGTGCCTTAATGCAGTTTATACGAATAAAATAGCTACGGACAGTGGCGTACTCAGGGGGTGGGCTGATAGGGCTGCAGCCCCCTCCGAAATTTTCAAAACAAATTTTTAAAATATAAGCTTAGTTTTTTTTTTCTAAATTTCCTTTTTTTTTTTTGAAATCCCAAAATGAGAAAAGCTTTCAGAACTGACAACTAAGCACAGGAAAAAAAAAAGTTTTTTTTTTTTTTTGTTTTAACATGTCTATTTTACTGTACGTTATGTTTATGCTTATTCTATTACTTGTTCATTTTTATTGAAAATCTATGTTTTAAAAATAACGATTAATGTTTTTCACTGATCTAATTCTGTTAAATAAATTTCTGAAAATTGAATTGAAACCCAGTTTTGGGAACAATAGTAAAATAAACTGCAAAATAACATTATTAGAGCTTAAATTTATCAAAATATTACAAATAAGCGTTTAAGCAACACCTCTTTCATTGAAGAAATTTGAAGAAATTCTTTTTACCATTCCGTGTCTATCAAAATACTTTCTTACCAATAATTTTAATTAGAAAAAAAGTTTTTTTATGATGTATTTTCGTCGACTTAAATAGGCATTGAAGCAGAAATTCGAGACATTTACTTTTCTTAGCTACATTTCAAGAGGTACTCCCCCCCTTCACCCGACTTTCAAAGAGTCTTGACTAAGCCCCCCCCCCCCCCTCCTGAAATGATTTGTCTGCGTACGCCACTGGCTACGGATAATATTAATATATAGCTGGTAATGGATACTAGTATTACAGTTTGAAGATAATATTAATACAGCAACTGTGAAAATATACTTACATTTAAGAAAATATGAAAAACTGTTTGTGAAGTTGCTCAGTGGATAATTTATTTTATGCATTTTAATTCAATATCTTAAGAATGTTTTCTGTTATTCACTAAATAAATACTGCTTGACGTTATTTTGTCTAGTAAACGCTTCCCATTGATTTTGCTGTTGACACGTTTGCCCCACTTAGCTTTACTTTTTAGGATTTTTTATTACACACACGCCATGCTGAATCAGAAATGTACTATGTGTTTATAGCAGAAAATCAGTCAATTTTTACCCAGTCTAATTAACCAGAAAAACAACAACCAATTCGAAGGATATTCAAACAATACAAGTAATAAAGTAACTGTCTGTAAATTCGTGAAAAAAGAAAATAAAAAAAAAATCTCAAAAATTATGTTTATGAAATTGTTTCAAAATCACAGAAATGTACAGTTTACAGAAATATCCTTTTTTTCCCTTTTAGGTAAATATAAACACATCCACGATTTAGAAAGTTATTATCTATCATTTAAAAAACCCCATTTCTAACCATCACATTTCAATTTATTCCACGGGACAAACAAGTAACTGGCATACACTGCAAGTAAAGAACTGTTGCTTTTACAGTATAATACTGGCAGCCGAAGTTCCACTTTAAAACTAAAATGCACAGTAATAAAATTTAAATCTAGTAATTTTACTGTTTCTTACTGTAAAGTTAGCAATTTTAGTTTATTGCTGTAAAATTTAGCTGTATTTTACTGTAATAGCAACAGTATAATACTGGCAGCAGAGGTTCCAGTTTAAAACTGTAAAATGCACGGTAATAAACTGTAAAAAAGGCAATTTTACAGTTTATTGCTATGAAATTATCTGTATTATACTGTATAAACAACATTCATTTTTTACAGTGTAGCTACTTGTCTGGATAGTAGGTTCTGTAGTTAGTCTGAATATACTGTAGTTAGAACTGGTTACTGTAGTTAGTAGTAGTGACTGTAACTGTAGTAGTGACTGTAACTGTAGTAGTAACTGTGACTGTAGTTACTGTAGTTAGATAAGGCATAGTTATCTTCTAACTACACCCTTGTGCAAATTAATTGTCGCAAAGTATTTATTTTCATTAATTTTAAAATTATTTCTATTATTCTTCACCAATCATACTAAAAATATGAATATGATGAATAAATCCTTTCCTATCATCGATTTTCACCAATCAGATGGGTTCTGGGAGGGCATGTGCATGAATTTTGTAGATAAAAGCTGCATCTGTGATCACGTCAATTGAGATTTTACTGTCATCAGCGATGGATGTGACACCGTGAAAACGTACAAAGATTGCTATTCGTTCAGAACATACTCCAAAGACATATAGAGCGATTTCGAACAGTTGGCATTGGTATTGAAACTGGGAGCCGTGTTATAAAACAAATTTAGAAACGGAATTCATACGTCGAAATCGGAGAGGGTGATGCTGCCGAAAATTGAAAACAACACCAAAAGAAGACTCTTTTCAACTTATGCAAAGTTCTGAAAGACACTAGTAAGATTAGTTCAGCACTTAATAGCGACTAGCTGCGTAGCCCGGCGTTGCACGGGCTGTAATGTAGTAAAGGCAGTTTGAGAAAACTACTCGCCACCAAGGCGGCTCGCCTTTAAAGAAATGAGGAAAGTTTAAACAGTTTACTCGCCGTCAAGGCGGCTCGCCTTTACAGTAGCGAGGAAAGTTTCAATTCACTACTCGCCGCCAAGGCGGCTCGCCTTTAAAGTACCAAGGAAAAGTTTAATAAACTACTCCCCGCTAAAGCGGCTCGCTAAAAAGCTTTCCTGCATCAAAGAATCAATCGAATTATTTGCACATGCTTCCTCAAAAATAAAGACGATGTCAAGTAGCGCATACTTAGCACTCTCCCTAAATTACAAATAAAATTCCTTTCCAAAAACAATTATTTCCAAACCGCTTTCTTCCGGTAAAATTAATTGCAAAATTCTAAACGAAAAAGTTCTTTTAATATTTGGATCGAAGCCAGAAAAAGTCCCTTCTAAAAACAGCAATTGCAATTTTATTTAAAAACACATTTTCAAAATGGTACCTGAGAAAAAATATGTCATTAATAATTAGAATAAAAACAATTGTTAGAACTTTGTTATAACACGTATTCAAAATGACAATGAAAAAAATAACACTCTTTCATTTTAAAAAGTTCAACTTAATTAACGTTTTAATTCAAAATCGCAACGGAAAGAAATAAATATCTTGGAATTTTAAATAGTTCAATAATTTAATTAACGTTTTAATTCAAAATGGCAACGGTAAGAAAAAATGTCTTGGAAGTTTAATCATTAATTAGGCCTCATTGCTTTAAATTTGACTACTTATTAATTAAACATTCGCTTTAAATTTGACTACCTAGGATCGCAGCCAGAAAAAGTCCCTTCTAAAAACAGCAATTGCAATTTTATTTAAAAACACATTTTCAAAATGGTACCTGAGAAAAAAAATGTCATTAATAATTAGAATAAAAACAATTGTTAGAACTTTGTTATAACACGTATTTAAAATGACAATGGAAAAAAATAACACTCTTTCATTTTAAAAAGTTCAATTTAATTAACGTTTTAATTTAGGGCCGAATTCAAGTGAAACACCATTGCAGTCGCTTCGAGGCGATCGCATATTGCAACCGCTACTGTAAGTCGAATTCAAGTGAATTCGTTTCACTTGAATCCAAATTTTGGAATTTGCGATTGCATTGGTGAGTTGCGATCGTCCGTGTTTCACTTGAATTTCTGCCTTAAAATCGCAACGGAAAGAAATAAATATCTTGGAATTTTAAATAGTTCAATAATTTAATTAACGTTTTAATTCAAAATGGCAACGGTAAGAAAAAATGTCTTGGAAGTTTAATCATTTATTAGGCTTAATCGCTTTAAATTTGACTACTTATTAATTGATATCTTCGCTAATTAAAATCGTATAATTATATAGATTGAAACTAATGAAGCCTGAAAAATTACCTATCTATCGGTACCTGGTTCGACTTTCAGTTCATTGGCGTTCAGGAGAAAGAAGCGTGACATAGAAAGATAGTTAGAAAGAAAGATAGTTAGAAAGAAAGATAGTTAGAAAGATACTCAGTTTTTAATATAAGTAGATTATAAAGAGCATGAAATAAATACTATTAGCTCATTCACTGTTCGGAGGTTCTTTATTGCAGTCAGGTGTCCAGTCTAATAGGCCTTTGAAGAAACATCTTCTGACTCAACCAATGAATAAAAAGCTCTCCTTGTGGTCTTTAAAATATAGGAATTGGACTATTGAAAATTTGAGGAAAGTACTATTTAGCGACGAAAATCGTTTCATTGTCTAAAGTCAACGAGCTCAACACGTAAAGAGTACTCCAGGCGCAAGAGTTCTGGATTTCCACAGGAACCAATTTGTAAAACACCCCAGAAGGTGTTTAGAGTTTTTTCGGTTATAGTAGGGTTAGTTATGTCCAATCGATTAAGGGTGTGATGCGTTTTGAGCAATAAGGTGCAAAGGGCTTTAACAGAATTGAGAAAACGATAACCAGATAGAACGGTGATTTTCCAGTAGGCTTTAGCTCCTTGCCATACGTCCATTTTGACCAGGAAATTCATGTTTGAGAACCAAAATGAGACATTAAATTAACCTGGGAACTCTTCATGTATCAGCTTATTCTAGAATCTTTGTGCTAAATGCAAGAATAGCATATTGACATTAGCACTGTTTAACTATGGAGAAGCCAATCACTGCAATAATTCATATCTAATACAAAGACACAAATAATATGAATGCATGTAAAAAATTGTCGAATTATATGTCAAATTGAGTCCAAATGATAATAAAAGGCCGTAAAGATCATACTGTGTACTAAAAACTTTTAGTTGTATATAAATTCAAATAAAATAGAATTATTTCTTAGTTTTCTCAAATTTTGTAGTTTGTTTCAATTATTTTGCACAGGGTGTACATTGTTAACAAAATAATACATTCTCATTAAAAATGATATTTGACACTGAAGTTACAATGCAACAGATCTTAATTGTAGGAGATTTGCTTTTACATGTACATTTGCATTGAGCTAGAATTAAATGTTTTTAAGGTATATCAAGCGTGCAATACCGAATATTGAATATAAAAATTGTTTTTCAAACAAATCGCTTAATTTTGCCCATAAAATATGTATTAAGTCAAAAAAGGCTGAATGAATAAAAAAAATTTTTTTTTAAAGTAGCCTAAAGGAGTGAGCAGAGTTGAAAATTTGAATTTTTTTAAATTTTCCTCAGTTTTTGAATTATTGTTGAAAACAAGACATTAGGAATAACAGAGAGCAAAATATCAATTTTTGTGTGAATGACTTTCAAACTCAGCTTCTAATGAAATACTATTCTTAACTTCGCCTAACTCTTATCAAACTAACAAAATTATGAATTTTAAAAGGCTGTATGATCATTGTGCTTAAATCAGAATAAAGAAATTCATGAAACGCACGAATTCGACATGCAACCGTACTTTTTAAAAGGATTTGAAAAAATTATTTCATTTCTTTATTTTACCTTTCCCGCCTAATCTCTTTCTCTTTTCTCCCGCGAAAATTCTTGAATCCTGCTTCAACAGAAAACGACACAGTAACAGAATTTTGCGCGATGATTCAAAACGATAACAACAGTAATAATGTTGGTATAGAATAGTTTACTCGAAAAATAGGCCACAAGGGTTATCTTTTAATACATATTTATTGCTCTGAGAATCGCTACCGTTTTTGTCATTGTTATTAATCCCAATTTGTTCTTTAATGGTAACCCTCAAAGCACTAAGGTTCCGGAGATTCAAGGAAGTAGTAATATAGTAAACCAGAACGTGACATGGATTGAAAAACATTTGAACAACACGAATTGAAACAAAGTGAATGTTGTTTTTACAGTATAATACAGCTAATTGTATGGTAATAAACTGTAAAAGTTTCTACTTTTACAGTAATAAACTGTAAAATTGCTTCTTTTTCAGTTTATTTCCGTACATTTTACGGTTTTGAACTGGAACCTCTGCTGCCGACTGCTGTTTTTACAGCTAAATTTTACGGCAATAAACTAAAATTGCTAACTTCACAGTAAAGAACTAAAATTGTTAGTTTTACAATTTATCACTGCGCATTTTACAGTTTTAAGTTTGAACCTCGGCTGCCAGTATTATACTGTAAAAATAACAGTTCATTTTTTGCAGTTGCAGTGCAGCTACAGTGAATTGGTGAAAGATTGATGAATTGGAAAAAAAGGAGTTTTGTTCCAAAGGATATGTGAGGCAGTGTCAGTATAGGGCTAACATTGCCGTCAAGGTCACTAGTTAATATGAATGTGATGTTACGTGGGAAAAACAATATGAAGGGTCAGGGGGAAAAATCACGGTAGTCACATTTGATTCATTTTGAGAAAAACGAATTTTAAACTTTACGAACTCATAAACTTCCACAGTATACTTGTTCTAAAATGACAATAATACATGGACTACAGTGTTTTTTCTCGAATATTGCATATACTAAACGAAATTACACTTATTTTTCTAACAGGTGGTAGCATCAGTTTAGATTCAACAAAAAGTGGACTACCGTGGTTTTTCCCCCTGACCCTTCATATGTATATATTTAAAATATTAGTCTCTGCAGGATTTATTATTAAAAAAGCTTGCAGCTGGCTCAAATTAAGTGATGTGGGTAAACACTTGTGGGTGTAGCTATGTTTTGTTTTGCTTCATCCAATGTAGTGAGAGTGCTACGTACTCTGTAAAAAATGAATGCTATTTTTAAAGGAAAATAACAGCTAATTTTACAGTAATAAACTTCAAAATTGCTAACTTTACAGTTCTAAACTAAAATTTCTACTTTTACAGTAATAAGCTAAAATCGCTAATTTTAATTAAATTGCTAATTAAAATTTTAATTAAAATTGCTAATTTTTTAAAATTACTTTTTAAAAAAGTAAAAATTACGGTAAAAAACTAAAATTGCTAATTTTATAGTAAAAAATTATAATTTCTAATTTTACAGTACAAAACTGAAAAATTGCTAACTTAACAGTTTATTACCGTGCATTTTACAGTTTTAAACTGTAACCTCTGCTTCCAGTATTATACTGTTTTTTTTACAGTATAATACGCCTAAATTTTACGGCAATAAACTGTGAAATAGCTAACTTTATAGTAAGAAACTATAAAAATGCTAGTTTTACAGTTTATTACTGTGCATTTTACAGTTTTAAATTGGAAAATCGTCTGCCGTTATTACACTGTAAAAACAACAGCTCATTTTTGCAGTGTAACAGATAAAATAATGTATCTTTAATTAATTGAATTACAGATTAAAAGAGGGTAATTTAGAATTTTGTTTTAAGTTTAAAAATTTACCAAATACATTTTAAAATTGCATTATCTGTAATGTTAACGCTAAATGCACTTCTTTTGTTGTTAAATTATAAGAAGAATTTTTAGCATAAGCATTGAATAAATTTTGTAAGCATATTATCTCATTTGCAAATGACAAATATTTAAGGCTACGGTGGACACAAAAAGTGATTTTTTTTCAATTATTGATCTGTATATACTTTGTGTGCTTGTATATTTACTACATGTAAAAGTATAAAAAAACAAATTGGTGCTTGAAAAAAATGAATCCTTTTTTTTTTTTGGAATTTAAAATCGAAATTTTTTTTAACAATATTTCTAAATACTCCATGCGTCACATTTTTTGTTCAAACTTTGAATTTCCACTTAATTTCCAATCATTAGGCATGATTAAATAAATCTTTGCATTAAGTGCAATGTTTTTTGTGATAATTTATAAAAGATGACTAAAAATGAAAATTTATATGAATTTTTCAGTTGAAAATTTTCATTTTGAGCCATTTTTTATAAAACATTACATGTAATGCATAGATTTATGCAATCATGCCCAATTATTTTAAATTAATTCGAAATTAAAAGTTTGGAAAAAAATGTGACGCATAGAGCATTTAAAATTGTGTTTAAAATTTTTTTAATTTTAAATTTCAAAAAAAGTAATCATTGTTTTTGCACCAATTGTTTTTTTATGCTTTTAGATGTACTAAATATACAAGCACACAAAGTTTTAGACATATAGATAAATAATTGAAAAAAATCGTTTTTTGTGTCCACTGTAGCCTTAAGCACAAGAGCTAACAGTGACTAAGCACAATATTTCATAGTATCTTAACAATTATCTTATTGTGAATCGTATGAAATTTATTTGCTCATTCGGGGAATTAAAACTGCTTTCTGAGAAAGCTACAGCTGAGAAGAGTGTATCCAAGGGCGGATCCAGAGATGTTCCAAGGGTGGGCGATTGGTTTTTTTTTCTACTTGCCCCCCCCACCCCCCTTTTTTATCACATTTCCTGGTTAACACATGTTTGTTACAAATGTTTCGGTCTTCAATTTCGAAAAAATTCCAGATCAAAGCCCCGAATCCCAACCATTTCTCATAGTATCATCCAAGATCATCTAAAATTGCCTTTTTTGAACTTCAAAGTCGAAAAACTGCTGAAGAGTAGTCTCTCAATGGTTGGGGCGATCGCCCCCCATCGCCCCTTCCTTGTATCTGCCCTTGAGTGTATGGGAACACCGTTTTGAATGGAACACCGTTTACATTTCTATGAACAATTTAACAGGTTTTTGCATTAAAAATCATCAAATTCCCATGTGTTCATACCTCAACTAACTGTAATGAACGGTCACTTGCAAATTATTATTTTGCAATAATTATTATTTGAAACTTATTATTTTCCCTTGCTTATAATTATTGTGTCATTAAAGTAATTAGAATAATTAGATAATTAGAATAATTAGATAATTAGAATAATTAGAATAATTAGATAATTAGAATAATTAGATAATTAGAATAATTAGATAATTAGAATAATAAAGGTTACAAACGGACAGATTAATATGAAACAGTCAGGTAATATGGGATAGATTATTGTTTAAATCACTGAAAACCACCTTAGTTATTTTCGTTGTTTTGAACTTCTGGTTCTTTCTATTAGTCATCTTCTCTTAGTTGTTACTTTGGCTTTCGATCACAGTGTAACTGACTGCAGTTCCCTTGGGGTATGTTGCGATTTAAATCAATGTTCAAGTCACATATGTAGGGGGATGTGGGGCAAAATGAATTAGTTGAGATAGTACACCTATTTAAAAATGAACAAATTGGAAATTAGTTCTGATGAAAATTGTTGTACATAAAGTGGGAATAATATATTTTCTAATACAGCTATCTTTGAAAAGTTACTTTTCATTTTTGGTAGTTGTTTTGTACCTAAAAAAAGATGGGAATTTTTCATCTGAAAAAAAAAAAAAAAAAAAACGTGGGGCAAAGTGAAAAATACAATATTTTTGTAATGTAACATTTCTATTTGATGAGCTAGAATAACTTTCATCGAATGAATGCGTAAACAAACGAATGAACGAATTATTAATGAAAAAATAAACGAATAAATAAATAAACTAATAAATGAATTAATGTATGAGAAAAATAAATGAGTGAATAAAATAGAGAATGAATAAGAAAATGAGTTAATGAATGAGTAAATGAGTGAATTAATAAGTAAAAGAATGTAAAACAAATAAAGAAATACGTACGTGATTTAGTAAATGAATGCAAAAGCAAACGAAATGAACTATTTCACTTTGCCCCATTCATTTCCCGAGTGCACTTCACAAAATACATTGAACATTTAAAATCAAAACATCCCTAATATGAACTAAATAAAGACTGCAGTGGACATCAGTGGGTCTCAATTAATAGTTAAGATGATAATTTCAAAAATTGTATCGTTTTATAATTACAAGAAATATTTTTGAAAAACAATGAATATTACAGTAAAGGTAGCAAGTTTGGAAAATTACTGGTATAATTTTTTTCCTTGATCTTTATTTATTTAGCTATTTATTTTTTGACAGGAATCAACTATATGTCTAGGACCTTAGTCAAAATATTGCTAAATAGGTGGCTCAGCAAACTGTGAAAATATTTTGCCATTTCACTTTGCCCCACATTCCCTATCTAGTAGATCGAAACAATTGAAAGTTTGCCGGCAGAAACTCTTGAAAATATCAAAACAAACTTTGCTCTCTAGCTAGTGGTATAACAATAAACGATCAACTCTTCCTATATTATACTCTGTCAAAACTGCGGATTGCATAAGGTATATTTCCAGTTGAAACGTTGTAGCAAGAGTGGTACCCTCTTAACTCTAACAGGTACAGAAATATTTGGCAAAACATTACGTTACAACAACCGGTTCATCAGCGTCTGCATATACGGTCATAATAAGATAAATATAAAAACGATTCAGAGCTCGAGGAAAGTTGTTTACATAACTTTACCCCTACTCCCGCTTATTAACTGACAGAACCTCAAAAGTTGCTCCATCGCGTAGATGTAATAGATGCCACTTTATGTCGATCTAATTTAATTATCAGATGCAAATGATTGCCTAAAACGAGTAGGAAAGGACGACCACGAAACGAAAAGAGCGAGAACGGAAAGAGAAATAGTTAAGTTGAGTGCTTCTTCAAGTCGATTGTGGTCATGTTCTTGATTATTCCGGTTAGTTGGACAACCGGTTAATCAGCATCTGGATGTTCGGTCAAAGTAAAATAAATATAAAAACGATTCAGAGCTCAAGGAAAATTGTTTACATAACTCTACCTCTAGTCCCGCCTATTAATTGACACAACCTCAAAAGTTGCTCCATCGCGTAGATGTAATAGATTCCACTTTATGTTGATCTAAGTCAATCATCAGGCGCAGATGATTGATTAAAACGAGTGGGAAAAGACGACCACGAAACGAAAAGGGCGAGAATGGAAAGAGAAATAGATAAGTTGAGTGCTTCTTCAAGTCGATTGTGGTCATGTTCTTGATTATTCCGGTTAGTTGGACAATCGGTTAATCAGCGTCTGGATATTCGGCCATAATAAAATAACTGCAAAAACGATAAAGAGCTCAATGAAAGTTGTTTACTAAAGTTTACCCCGGCGTCTAGTTTTTAATTGGCACAACTTCAAACGCATCTCTATCGCGTAGATGTAATAGATGCCACTTTATGTTGATCTAATTTAATCATCAGATGCAGATGATTACCCAAAACGAGTGGAGGAAAAGACGACTAAGAAACGAAAAGAGCGAGAACGTAAAGAGAAATAGATAAGTTGAATGCTTCTTCAAGCCGATCGTGGTAAGACTACGATGTTGCTGTCTGAGCAAATAACATCTCACTCCTTGTTTTATTAAAGAATTTGAAGACGTGCCAAAACTAACGGATAAGGGCTCCTCGCGTGTCTGTACAAATATAGTACTTTGTGTCTGTTGATAGAGTCAAAGCTCTTTATAAACGGACTTCGCAAAGTTTTACCTCAACAAGAAATTGGGTTTGATTTGATTTTATTGCTTATGCGTGGTTGATTTGTTCCAGATTAGAATTTTCTTCAAATACATGTTGCTATTTGAATCTTCGCCAATTTGTTTTCACCTTAAATTATTACTTGTTGCTTCAATAGAGTTTAGTAGTAGTGGCTTTAAAGAAACGTGCAAAATTCCCTGGATTTACATACAAGCCTTTCATAATTTTCATGTACCTTTCTTTCCCTTTTCCCTTTCTTCAGGTTGAAAAAATGGCAATTATAATAATACAGGCCCGTAATTCCAAATTTTTGAGAGGGGGAGAGGGGGGGGGGCAAAGGGTGCAAACACAAGGCAATTTCATCGAAAAACAGCAAAAAAAAAAACATGTCCACTTACAGGTTAATACATTGATTTCATAAAGCCGGGGGGGGGGCAAATGACCATCCCCTGACTCCCCTAAATGACGGGCCTGTAGTAGTAAATACATAAAATGACGTGCTGATATGTTATTTTTTCGATTGTAAATCGATGTCCCCCTGAACGACAGTGACTAAAAAAAGTTGCGGATAAGAAACTTAGAAGGCCATAATTTCCTCACCCCTTATATTACCTGTATCATATCATTAAAACTGTAAGCTGTATACAGGGCATTTTAGGGTCAAACACTTGTACTAGTAACGTCACATCATAAGGGCTCTTCATGGAGCCCCTATGTGGTACCTCACCTTTTTGGCAGTGAAGTGCCATAGGGAACCTAAATGGCTTCCTTAAGGAATTGTTGCTTTTGCTACAAGTGTTTCCCCCCTAAAGGCACCACATACAACCCGCAGCTTTAACACTGTACTTCTCTTTATAAAGGCCAGGATAAGAGTTTTTTTTTTAATACTTAATAACCAGATTAAGCTAAAAAAGATACAGAAATGCATACAAATCCATTTCCGAAATAAATCTAGGAATACAACATACTATATTTATGTTTTCATTATATTGTGATGGAAACCAGTTGCCTCTAATTGTTAACACAAAAGAGAAAAACCCGTACTTTTACATGTTCATAAACAAGCTACTGTGTTAAAAGAAAAGTTCTCATAAATTAAAAGGTCTTAAGACAAACCAGTTTTGCATTCATAAAGAACTCTTGGTAAGAGCTTCTTATGGTAATTACGTGCTGGTGTACATGGAAAGGTCAACAAAACTTTTCCTTTTTTTTCTGTAATGTCATTTCAGTCTTTTGTCTTGAGTTACTTTATTTTTTAAACAAATATTATTTTACATTTATTTATGGTTATTATACTCTTTTCTCCCCTTATGATTTAAATTATTTTATTATTCTTTGCTTCGTTTATAGCTAGTGGATTTCCGCGCTAGTATTATTTTTAAACGGAATAGATTTATTGAAGGAGAAAAGGTCTGAAAAGAAGTTAGTTGCTGTATTTTTGTGTATCTTTGTTGTAAAATATTTGTTATTGCAAATATAGAAATTTGTAAGAGTTTTGGTTATTTTTTTCCATCTCGTTCATGCCATGTTTTACTACGACACTTATATACAATACCACATTGCACAATTATAAATGGGGTAAAATACCACGAAAGCATAGTTATAATTTAGTTGAATGTTTAATTTAATTGAATCAGAAATAATAATTAATTGATTAATTAATTGCCATTAAATTCTGTAAAAATTGGAGGTGAAAAGGAAAAAAAAAAAGAAAGGAGGGGGGAGGTAGCAATAATTTGTAACAATACCTTGCCATATGAGATCATAAGGTTTTAGATTCTGTCATATTGTTTGAAGGCACAATATGTTTTAGATCTGAGTTATCCACCTACAGCGTCATGACTCTTATTTGTCACGTGACATTTTTGATGTATGACGTCATTACGATCACGTGGGTCAAATAAAAATTTTGCTGCAAAAGCTCTCTCTTAGTTTTCCACGCTGGAGAGGTCCCTTCCAACGCTAGTGTAGGCACTTTGTTTGCATGATTGTACTTGATCATTTTTCTACCACATTTATTTGCTGCTCAAAACTAAACATTTTATTCTGAGTTAATTTTGTTTCTGACTTTAAAAAACTTATACCGCCGTGCAAAGCGCAACAGTGATATTTGCAGTCGAGTTTAAACTGAGATATTACTCTTTAAAAATTTGCGTCACCGTGTATTTGATTCAGGTGAAACTTTTTCAGATTTTTTTTTAAAATATTTCCCACCCTCAAATGACAATATTATTTCGTATTTAGGTAAAATACGTCACAAAGAGCCACCTGGTGGCGATAACTCAATTTTTTTTGTGTTTTTTTATTTTTTTCGTTTTATCTTTTGTTTTCTTTTTTTTTCTTTTGTTTTTTTTATTTTTTTTTTTGTTTTTTTTTTGTTATTTTTTTGTTTTTTTTTTTTTATAGTTGTCTGTTTTTTTTAATTTTTTTAAATTTTTTTGTTTTTTTTATTGTTTCTCGTTTTTTGTTTTTGTTTTTTTCTATTAAATTTTGTTTTTTTGGTTATTGATTAGTTTTCTTGTTTTTTTAAATTTTTTTTGTTTTTTTTTTTTGTAATTTTTTTTGTTTTTTGTTTGTGTTTTTGTTTTTTATGCTTTTTTTTTTTTTTTTTTTTTTTGTTATGTTTTTTTTTTTGTTCTTTTTTTTTTTTGTTTTGTTTTTTGTTTTTTAAAAAGTGCAGATACGACTGTTGTGCTTAGCACGGCAGTACAAAGAGAAGCAAATAAATAATAAATAAACGAAGGGAAAATTAAAACTTAATTTGAACTGAGCGAATATCAGTTTCCTTTTCGCTCCTCGATACTGCATGTTACAAAACTATAAACATTATCTTTCTGCGTATTTTCTTGCTTTATTCGCCCTTCATTTCAAAAAAAAAAAAAAAAAAAAAAAAAACCTCTCCACTTACGACGAGTCAATTCGCGTGAGTTTCTGACAAAGTCGTTACTTCGAACCTTGACCAAGAGAGTGAAAAAAACATAAATAAATAAAATAAGCAAAAATAGCGCAAAAAAGATTTTTTAAATAAAAACCTTTTTTTCTTTCTTCTCTCCATTCCGAAAAGTCTCGGATAAAGGAAAGCACGAAGCGAATTTTGACAAGCGAAAGTAAAACGTGGTAAAAGAGGTAGTGGCGCGGCGCGTTGACAAGTGACCTTTTCAATCGTGCTTTCCATGCATGCTTCGCTAAGCCTTTTTTCTCTTCGTTTTTTTTCTTCTCTCTCTGATGCTATGTCGACTGATGTTGGGTTTTTGGGAATGCATAAATAGGCTATGGTTTAACAGACTGGGTGATTTTCAAACTCTCGGGACCAAAACATTTTTCACGAAAATTACACTGTAAAAAATGAGTGTTGTTTTTACAGTATAATACAGCTAAATTTTGCGGCAATAAACTGTAAAATTGCTACTTTTACAGTACTAAACAGTAAAATTGCTAATTTTACAGTAATAAACAGTAAAATTGCGATAAAAAGAAACAGCAAGAGGTTTAAACTGGAACCTTTGCTGCCAATATTATACTGTTGTTTTCACAGTAGAATACAGCTAAATTTTACGGCAATAAACTGTAAAATTGCTAACTTTACAATAAGAAACTGTAAAACTGCTAGTTTTAGTTTATTACTGTGCATTTTACAATTTTGAATTGGAACAAGGCTGCCAGTATTATACTGTAAAAACAGTTCTTTTGTAGTGTAGGGACGGGAAATACAGATCAAAATGTTATTAACAAAAATTAGAAAATTGGGAAAATTATTCAAAAATGAGAGAATATTTTGGAGCTCTGTACATGGTAACTAGTTAAAGACATCATCCAGCGGTTTCTTTCAACTTTTTCCTTCTTTATTTCTCTTCGTTTTCTCTCTTTCTCTAATTCTATGTCAACTCATGTTAGGTTTTTGGAAATGCATAAAGAAGCAATGGTTTAACATACTGGGTGATTTTCAAACTCTCGGGACCAAAACATTACTAACGGAAATTAGAAACGGAAAGTAAAGATCAGAATATTATTTATGAAAACTAGAAAATTGGGAAAGTTATTAAAAACTGCGAGAACCTTTAGCAGCAATACTCTGTCAATACTAACTAGTTAAAGCATCCATTCAGATGTTTCTTTCAAATTTGTAAGATATTTCAAATCGTTGACAGTTATTCCTTGAAAAGTGTGGAGTATTTTGAAAACTGAAACACTTAAACAGCCTCTATACTATGATTCTGATTGTGAATAAATATATTTGCAGAGTTACTCAACCTCAAAGCCAGTAGCTTCATTTCAGGATTTCTGACGTTATATATAATACATAAGAGCGCCGATTATCCAAACTCCAATAAACCGAACTTTTAAATTACCCCAGCGAAAAGGATGTAGTGGTATAAGGTCTTGGAAGAAGGGTGGAAATCGAGGTGAAAAAAACCCAATCTTTAGCAGCCTACACTGCAATAAATGAACTGTTGTTTTACAGTCTAATACTGGCAGCTGAGGTTCCAATTTTGAAACTGTAAAATGCAGAGTAATAAACTGTCAAACTTGCAATTTTGCAGTTTTTTACTGTAAAGTTAGCAATTTTAGTTTATTACCATAAAACATAGCTGTATTATACTGTAAAAATAACATTATAATACTGGCAGCAGAGATTCCAGTTTAAAACTGCAAAATGCATTATAATAAACTAGAATTATAGTACTTTTACAGTTTATTGCTGTAAAAGTAGCAGTTTTACAGTTTAGTACTGTAAAATTAGCAATTTTTACAGTTTATTATTATAAAATTAGCTGTATTATACTGTAAAAACAACATTCATTTCTTAGTGTAATGGCTAGCCTGAATTTCGTAGGATTTAGAAGGAAAATTGTACATTGATAATTTTTTTAACATATTAATTCACAATTAAATTTGATTTAAAAGGAAATTTTCTGCTGTAAAAATATGTAGTTCAGCCCTTTTTAACTGCTCAGAAATATTCTTGAAGTTTCTTGTCCAGCTACTCGAACTATAGCAATATAATCGGCATTCCACACACAGTATCTACAAATATGTATTTATGGAGACAATCGAGCAAATTTCAATTCTATAAAACACAGATTCGCTTTCACTCTACGTGGAAACTTCACTTGAAGTTCACTTGGACAGCAGACTGCCGTCACCATCTGAAGAGAGACAAACTACACGAATATTAAAAGCCAATTCTCAGAATTAAGGATACGAAGGAGACAGCTCCTGTCGGGAAATCGCCCCCAAAGAACCGAAGCAATAACAAATGCACTTAAACCGCCTTTATACTATGATTCCGATGCTGCGAGTCTACAGAAGACCGATTTGAAAGAAAAAAAAAAGTAATAATAATACAAAACGCATTAAAAAAATCTCTGCAGTTTTCTAGTCTGACACAGCTCACGACAACGTTTATATGACGTGTAGCGAGCATGAATCTAAACAATAGCTCTGGGATAGTTTACTGCCTGCGCCTTTTGTTCTGAGCGGGAGACACGTCACTTTATAATGATGGCTGCGCTTTTGACGAACACCCACCCCTGCTCACCCCCTCCTTTTTTTTTCTCTTCCAAACCTGCATGCGATGGAACGTCTACTGAAAAATTCTACGATATGATTATTTGTTCGTTTACGATTATGCAGCAACTCTGGTCATTATATACTTATGTTCAGGGCAATTTTTCGATCGTTGAAACCAAAGAAAGGAATTACTTAATGCTCTTTTCTTGTGGTTTCCCGTCCATTCTGGATTGGATAAGAGCATGACATGTCTATTCTTATTCAATTCTTTGTTTAATCTCAGTTTTTTGTCCTGAAATTTGAATAAACGAGATCTATTTTTTTCGTAGCAAATATACAGTCGTAATAAGTTTTTTCAGCTACTACATTGTTGAAACTTTCAGACAGATTTGGAGGAATGAGCTTAAAAGAGTAAAAGATCAAGATGAATCACCTATGCCACGAAAATAATTTGCCTTTTTTTCCCATAAAAATACTTTTTTTTTTTTAGTTTTTATTTTGCTTCCCTGCCTGTTTTGGATTGAACATACTCGTCTATTCTGATTCAAATCTTTGTTTAATCTCAGATTTTGAACTAAAATTTGAGTAAATAAGACCTTTTTTTTTACACACTGCAAAAAATAAATCGTTCTTTTTACAGTATAATACTGGCAGCAGAGGTTCCAGTTTAAAACTGTAAAATGTACAGTAATAAACTGTAAAACTACCAATTTTACAGTTTGTTACTGGGGCCAGTTTAAAACTACAATGCATAGTAATGAACTGTAAGTTAGCAGTTTTACAGTTCATTACTGTAAAGCAGCAATTTTACAGTTTATTAGTGTAAAATTAGCACTTTTACACTTAATTACTGTAAAATTAGCAATTTTTACAGTCCGTTACTATAAAATTAGCTGTTTAATACTGTAAAAATAACATCCATTTTTTACAGTGCAGATTGTCAGTAGTATTATTTTTTTTCAGCACTACATGTTAAAACTTTCCACCATATTCGAAGAAAAGAACAAAATATTTTTTTTTCATATGGATGGATTTCTAATAAACCTGGGTGAAAACGTCTGTGTCTGTGAAGCCGCGTTTGGCCTTGGGTATTTTTACGCGACCTTAACAATACCCAAGGCTGCATGCGGCTATTATCGTTTGCACTAGCCATTTGCAATCTCCACAAATATATTCAATTACCTAAACACATTCTTCTGAATAAGTGGTTATTGAGGTTATAATGATTTATTGTCCTTCATATCAATATTTAAATTAGGTTTTCAGTGTATATTTTTAAAGTTTCTTGATAAAAGTAGATCAATTTCTCTTAAGATTTTTCTCATGCAGCCTTTTGTCCAACCACTAAATTCGATGCTGTTTTTCAGTACAAACAAGTGATCTATACCTGTCTCTTGATATGTACCAAATAATGTCTTGAATAATGATGGAGTAAGAAAAATTCCGCCATAATGATAGAACTCACCAAAAATTTTAATAGCCCTATACTGTTCTTGCTGTCCCTCATTTCTGTATTTCAGTGCTTTTATATACACTCACCGGCTGTTGATAATAAAGTGAACTCCCGTCACAACGAATACCAATACTCGGCAACTCGGTACTCAGTTACTCGGTCAAAGTGCTACTCGGAGTGCCTTTAAAAATTATCTTTATTGAGGGAAAAAATAAATATGTAAATAAAAAAAGCGTAGCACCTCGATTGCTTCGCTATATCGTTACGCTTTAGCAATCTCAAATACGCTACTTATCGTTCCGAATTCATGTCGGAAAAAAAACTCGCACAGTAAATAAGAAAGATAAGTAATTATAAAATTAATTTGGATGATTGCTAAATATTCCTTTTGCTTTTTTTTTTCTTTGTCTGTATAGAGCTGGGCTTAATATATGTTTATAATATTTATATATGATGACATACACCTCAAATATTTTTTAAGTGAGCAAAATCATTTAAATATCAAATAAAATACTTGTTCAGAAATACTTAGGGGAAGACCGCCTATATTGGACCACTGCTTAAATTGGACCTCGGGCTTAAAATCTAGTACAGAGATCTGTGCTACACACTTTAACAGTAGAAGTATAAAGTTTTAGGAATGAAATCAATGTCTATGAAGTTTCACCAGTCTTCAAACTGTTTAGCGTGAGTTACGGCTTGATTTGTGTTGAAAACGTGCGAAATCTTATTTTGCGGACTTGTTTCTAGAAAAATAACTCAAAAACTTGAGAATTGCGGTAAAATTCTGTTACAGTATTATAATCTAAGTTTAATAAGGATTACATCAATGTATTTACATGCGCGATTGTGATAATTTTTGACAGAACAATGAGCTGAAGAATAAAAAATGGCGTGTTTTCCTTTATTGGACCGAAATAATTTTCCTATATTGGACCGGTGGTCCAATTTAAGAATATGATTTTAAACAAGACTTTTTAATTATCGTAACATAAAATAAGTGACCCGTCTTATTTAATAGCGTAGTTAAACTTATTTTAGGCATACTTTAACACCTATTCACGATATTCATTTAAAAATTTTTATCAAGCACATTTTTATCAAGCAAAAGCTGCAACTTCTTAAAATGTATGTTTTTTTTCTCTTCATCTATTAAGCTGCAGTTTCAGGTTGTTAAGCATAGTTATTAACTTAAATAAAATTTATGCTGGATTACCGAGAGAAAAATATGAAATTCTTTGTTATTTTTGAAACGATTTTAAAAGTAAACAATTTATATGCTACTAAAATGTTCAATGTAGATGAAGCCTGTCTTTTCACTGTCCAAAATCCCCAAAATATATTGACGTATAGAGGTAAACACCAGGTTGGAGCAGTAATGAGTGGTGAACGTGGTCGAAACACACTGGTTATTTGCTGCATGAGTGCAACAAATTTGCAAGCTCCCCATGCTTATTTTCAAAAGATTACGTTCCATGTTCAGACTTATCGTAAAAGCTTCCCTGGTGAGCAATATGCTTGTTTTTTTTTAAAAAAAAGGTCGGATTACAAACGATAATTCACACAATTGATACAACTTTCACCAAAACTGTTAAGCCAAGCAATGTAAAAAGAATATCCTTCTATTAATGGATAGGCACAGCACTTACATAAAGAACATTGATGCAATACACTTGGCTAACGAGCACGATATAATAATGCTTTCTCTTTAAGCACATCATGCACGTAGATGTGGTCTTTATTCAGTTTCTGTCTACATATTTTAATCGAGCATGGATGCGAGAACATTTAATGAGATCCCTTATCTAATATCGTATAGGAGAACTTTTTCAACTCTTATGGGCAAACCGCAATCAAGGCCATGGCAAATGCTGTGAGTTGATTCTAAAGAACAGGAGTTTGGCGTGTTAATTGACATGTATTTAATGACATTGACTTGGCTGCAGCAGAATTAGAGGCAAATAGTCCAGATAAAACTAGTCAAAGTGAACTGGTTACATGTTCGACTGACCCGTCATTTCAAGTTTTTCCAGGGGGTGGGGCAAAGGGTAAAAACACAGTACAATTTCACCAGAAAACAGCAAAACCCCCGCCTACTTATATGCAAATACATTGATTTCTCCAATTCAAGAGAGGGGGGGGGCAATTGACCCCCCCCCTTGCCCCCCCCCCTAAATGACGGGCCTGATGTTCGGTGTAAGTTGTACACCATGTAGAAGAGCTAGCTGCGACTTAAATTAGTACAAGTTCTGCAAAATCGGCGGACAGTTCTCACCAAAACATGTCAACTCTAACTGATTTTGTAAAACCAGCTCACATATCTGTACCTCAGAACCAGACTAACGTAAGTCCATTTTCGTCATTTTTCAGTGGAGCAGAAAAACGATGTATTCGACAATCGTTTTTCCCCTCTACCGAAAAATGACGAAAATGGACTAACGTTAGTCTGGTTCTGAGGTACAGATACTACCTTTGCCTAAAAAAATAGAAGGAACAAAAAGAAAGGCTATCTCAGCAATCATTCTAACGGCCGTATTAAAGAGGCATAGAGCAGAAAAAGTCACACAAGAAAAAGCAAGAAACTGCACAAAACAATTGTTATTGCAATATTTGTCATAGAGATGAAGTGCAAAATATGATTAAGTGTATGAAATGCTATTGGCGAGTTTATTAACTCTGCGTAAGTGAGGCCGAAGCAAAAGAAATTCTATTGCAAGTTCTGGAAAAAAGCTGCATAGTTCAAATATAAATTATTCTATGATTTCCTAGTACGGTCCAATTTAGGAAGCGCGTGGTTCAACTTAGGCGCATATATTCCTATATTGGACTTTGGCAACTTTTTATAAGATAATTTTTTAAAAAATAATTTTCATATTTTCAGAAAATATAAGCTTCTAGGGTGGTTCCTGATTAAATTTAGCTTACGATGACCTATTTTGCATTTCTGTTTTGCTTCACATTGAGCGACACAGGCCTCCTGTTCTTAGGGGGTCCAATATAGGCGGTCTTCCCCTAAATAAGATTAATATAGTCAATGATTTACATAATCCTCCAAAGTGTGTCGTCATCATAAATGTACTAAACTATTAAATTAACAATTATTAAAATTTGGCTATACTTGATATAACTAACACACAAATATTAATTTACACCTATCACTTTCAAAGTGCGTTATAAGACCTTATGTCGTAAGATGGTTTCAATTCTGTTGACTGAGATTCACAATGCAAACTATTTTTTTAAATATCGTTATCACACATTTCTATACTTATCTAAGAAACGACACTAAAAAATAGATGTTGTTTTTACTGCATAACACAGCCAATTTTATAGTAACAAACTGTAAAAATTTCTAAATTTGCAGTAATAAACTGTAAAATTGCTCATTTTACACTAATAAACTAAAATTACTGCTTTATTGTAATAAACTGTAAAATAACTATATTTACAGTTTATTAATGTGTATTTTAGTTTTAAACTGGAGCCTCTGCTGCTAGTATTATACTGTCGTTTTTGCAGTATAATACAGCTCATTTTGTGGTAAGAAACTGTAAAATTGGTGCTTTACTGTAATAAACTGTAAAATTGCTAATTTTAGTTTTAAACTTGAACCTCTGCCGCCAGCATTACACTGTAAAAACACCAACTTTATTTTTTTCAGTGGAGTTTTCCTCATCTTAGGTCCTATTTAAGGGGGTCTGGGACACAAAAATCGTCAACTTTTGCATTTTTTTTTTATTATTTCAAAAAAAATTCTGTTTTCTTCTCTTTAAAATGAGGTTTGAATCTTGTTCCTATCTTAGTTAGAACGGAAGATATGATAATTTAATGTAGCCGTCAGGCAACTGTTGCCACAGCAATGACTTCCCTTAAAATGCGTTTTTCGCCGTGATGCAATTTTTCCGGATCTTTTGAATTCAAATTCTTATAACTCAAGAACTAATAAGGATAACGTTCCGAAATTTGGAGAACAACTTTTGCAAACAGTTTACTTGAATTTCTATTCGGCAAATTAAAAAAAAAAATTTTGTTCAAAAACTATGATTTTTTGAAAAAAAAGTACCTTCGAATTTTTCGAAATTTTTACTTAAATATTTTTAATTTTTTTTTAAATTATTATTTTTAAAATTGCCGAATACAAATTAAAGCTTATATATTTGTGTTCATATTGAAGAAAAAAAATGAAAATTGTTCAAGAATATTTTTAGTTTTTGCGATTTAAAGTGACCCCCCTTTTTTGAAAAAAAATTAAATTAAAAAATTGAAAAAAAGTTTTTTTTGTCATGTATGTGATGATTTTGCTTATTAAACAGATGGTGAATTAGTGTAAAAAATTTCAAAATTCTAACCTGTTTAATAAATTTTTTTTCAAGATGTGTCCCAGACCCCCTTAAGCGGTATTTAGAGATTTTATTTGTAATTTGTCAGAGTAATGTTCAGATTTTAAGTCATAATAAAATGCATTTAAAGGTTTTATGAACAATTAAAAAATAATAAAGCCGGATAACTTTAAAGTACACTAAAAATGAATGTTGTTTTTACAGTATAAAACAGCTAATTTTATAGTAATAAACTAAAAATTTCTAATTTTATTCTATTAAACTGTAAAGTTGCTAACTGTACATTACTAAACTGGAAAATTGCTAATTTTACAATACTAAACTGTAAACTTGCTAATTTGACAGTAATAAACTGTAAAATAGTTTTAAACTGGAACCTCTGCTACTGTTGTTTTTACAGTACACTGTTAAAAAAAACCTGAATTTTCAGGAAAATTTTTCCTGATTTTAACAGTAAATTTCCGTTTTCGTTTCAAAACAGAACTTTTCCTCAAAAAAACGGAACTATTCCGTGAATTACCAAGTTGGAGAAACAAAAAACGGAATTTACCCGGTTTTGTGGTTGAAATATACCGAACGAGGAAGTTAGAGACAGTCTGAAGAGACTTGGCGCGTGCGCAGATACGACGGAGTTTTCGGCAGCATAAATGATTCATAACTGAATCAAAGTGCCCAGCAAAAGAAACGCAAAGTCATCGAGAATTAATATGCATGTTTAAGCTTCTATGAAAGCGACTTGTATTATTCGCATTAGCATGGAGAAGAGGGCATCTGTGTCTCGTCGTTTGGATAGTTACTTTACAAAAAACATCACATGCGAATGATATTTAATCGTATTCCTCCAGACGTTATTATGTGTGCCATTTTGTTTCATTTGTTTCATTTGTTTCATTTTTTTGTTGCCATTTGAAAATGCTTCGAAGAACAGCGTTGAATAAGAATTATTCCAGGATTCTGCGTAGTTAATCAAATTGACTGGAAAAATAATTTGGATCTTTTCATGTGATTATGCGATATCCCGCATTTCCTTGCTCAAAATTTTTAAGAAGACTTCGTTTATCGCAATGGATAGAATCAAAATGGGCAACAAAAGGGCGTGTTAGTATATTTTAAAATCTACTCGCTCTATTGTTGCCTTTTTTGAGCAACTTTTATTGAAAATAGGAGGTAAGAATTTTTATTTTTGTTAGTGCTATTTTTATTTTAATCTGAGTCCTGACTTAACAGTTAGTTATTTCATGATGTTAACCAATTGTGTATTTTAGGAGTTGCATGTATAAACTTACTGGTGCTGAGGGTTAGTAAAATTTAGTGAAATGATTTTTGTAATTTTATATCAAGATTTAAAAGCTTAGTCTCAAAACTTAGCTTTTTTACTTTATGACTTTACTTCGTTAATGTGACGAAATTAATGTTGTCAAAACTACGAAAATGATTGTCAATTTGACGATACTAGGATAAAGAAATATTTCGCTACATTTGACGAAATTTATCCCCAAAAAATGACGAAATGTTCGCTCGGGGTATATTCTTGGAAGTGATTTCATCAAAAACAAAGAAAATATCGTTAATTTTGAGAGTGCATCTCTGAAAGTGTTGATTTTTATGAACACCATAACGTAAATATATATGAAAATAGAGGAAATCAGTAAAAATACAGGATTTTTTTTTTTTTTTTTTTTTTTTTTTTTTTTTTTTTAAGGAACCACGAATGTTTCAAATTTAGAAAGGAAAAAAAGAACTTTCGGTAGAACTTAATTTTTATTCAAACATAAGAGAAAATATTTTTAAAAGAATGCACCTTGTTAATACTTTTTAATTTTTAGAAGTTATGCGCTCAGAAATACTATGCATTGATCATTCCATCTTCAAAATATTTGAGTATTTTATGCGAGATTGATGTAATCTTTAAAAAAAAAATCATGTTATTTTAATGAACTAAAATTTTTAATGAAAAAAAAAAAAAGCCAATTCTTGTATTGCTTTAGTATTTTTTTTAAAGGCAAGATGTTTAAGAGTTTGAAGTATATGAGCGGACATTTTCAAACTTTTTCTAAAAAACAAAATTCATAAGAGTTTTAAGTTTACATTTTTGCTTATCATTTTGTCTTATATATATATATAATTTCCCGATGAGCTAGTTTACGCTCCTTTTTTAATTGCTCTATTTTTCTGTTTCTCATTTTCCCATATTTTAATCACCCACATTTTTACGTTATAGGCTTATACCTATACGCTTATACTTATATATGCAAGATGAAAAATTATTGAAATTTTGCAAAATAAACAAGCGCTTTTATAGCAGCTTAATATTAATAGCAAATTATATATGAAAGTTCAATAAATTAGTCCTTTAAGTGGCGCAAAATGTGTAGATTGGAAAAAACAACAAATGAACAAATTGAAATTTTAAGAAACTTTAGAGAAACATTTGAAAATTTACGAAACAATATAAACATATAAAAAGAACAAACGAAAAAGATAAGGCAGCACATTACCCATGTTTGTTCTTTTTATATGTTTATATGTTTCGCAAATTTTCAAATGTTTCTTAAAATTTCAATTTATGCATTTGTTGTTCTACACAATCTACGCATTTTGCGACACTTAAAGGACTAATTTATTGAACTTCCATAGATAATTTGCTATTGATATTAAGCTGCTATAAAAGCGCTTGTTAATTTGCAAAATTTAAATAATTTTCCATCTTGCATGTATAAATATAAGTCAAAGCGTATAGGTATAAGCCTATAACGTATAAGCGGGGATAATAAGAACCGAAAAAATGAAGAACGGAGAATTACGAAACGAAAAAATGCCTAACGGAAAAATGACGAACGGAGCTTCTGCAAAATCACGGAAATATAATTAACGAAACGGAAACACTCCGGCAACTCAGCTGCAGTATATTTTTTCGTTATTTTCAGGACATTTTTTTAACAGTGTATAATACAGCTAAATTTTACGGCAGTAAACTGTTCAATTTCTAACTTTACAGTCAGAAACTGTAAAATTGCTAGCTTTACAGTTCATTACTGTGCAGTTTTCATTGGAACCTCGGCTGCCAGTATTATACTGTAAAAACAGCAGTCATTCATTGCAGTGTATGGTCAATACTTCGAAGCAGGGAGCTTCTAAGAGTATTTTACGCTATGAAAATCCAAGATACGCCTTAAAAATTCAGTCAAGCGTATTTTTAACCGACTTCGAAAAAGGAGGAGGTTCTCAATTCAAAGCGAATACTTTTTTTTTGTTTGTTCGCACATAACATCTGATCTACTGTACCGATTTGGACAATTTTTTTTTTTAATCGATAGAAAATGGTGTAATTTAGGTACCATGTACTCATATGACGATATTTGTTCACTAGAAAAAAAAGTTATGATCGAAAAACTAACATTTCATGTCATTTAGAACAATATCTGCTATCGTAAATCCTTACTTCAATGAGCGACCCGATGGTCAAGTGGTTATGTGCGTCAGGTTGAAGTTCCTGATGGAATGAGATCGAGTCCAGGTCTGCAAGGATTTTTTCGAATAGCTGCATGTTTTTTTTTTTTTTTTTTTAATGATTTTAATGATTGTAATGTCCTTATGCAGGTACATCCTCCCATGGGAATGTGCACCATATTTTTTTATGGTACAAAATGACAGTTTTGGTCGGATCTTTGTTAAAATTGGCAATGGGGTCCTTCGATGCTGTAGAATTTTCTTATGGACGTTTGCGCCATTTTTGGGGGCTTTGAATCGATTGTGGCAATAAATGGTTTTTGATTTGCGGCACATATATTATTTTTTCAAAAATTATATACACAATCAATTATATTATGTTAATTTTTGTACCTTTATAAAATTCTGTATTTTATACCTTGCATTTACGTCAAATTCAAGGTAAAATTAAAAGTCAAAAATTCTGAAGATGATAAATGTATGTTAAAAATTAAAGTAACTATTTTTTGTGATTTTCATATTGGTTGTGACTAAAAAATATCATTACAAACAAATAAAATGTATCAAACACCATGAGTGTTGAGTTATTGGGAAAAATCTGCTGTGTAATGTTCTTTTGCACTGCGAGGGGTGGGGGGATATGAACGATCATTAAGTGACACACATTTTCAAAAAATAAGATTTTGATTTGTGGTGTTTGTAAAAAGCTAAAGAGTCCACTTTAGTTGAAAATTATTTTCCATGAAAAGCAAAAACTTGCACCAATTATTCAAGTCTTACTCTAACTCCTTCTCCCACAATTCAAATTACTTACGTTTACTTTCAATTTTTAACCGACTTCAAAAAAGGAGGAGGTTCTCAATTCAAAGCGTATGTTTTTTTGTCTGTTTGTTCGCACATAACATCTGATCTACTGAACCGATTTGGACGATTTTTTTTAAATCGATAGGAGATGGTTAACTTAGGTACCATGTATTCATATAACGATATTTGTTAACTAGAAAAAAAGTTATGATCGAAAAACTAAAATTTCATGTTATTTAAAAACAATATGTGCTATCGTAAATCCTTACTTCAATGAGCGACCCGATGGTCAAGTGGTTAAAAGCGTCGGTTTGAAGTTCCTGATGGAATGAGATCGAGTCCAGGTCTGCAAGTTTTTTGAACAGCTGCATGGTTTTTTAACTATATTTTGATTATTTTAAGTGCATTTACACTAAAAAGAATGAAATAAAATATTTTTGGAAAAAAAAATAGAACCGACTTCAGTTGGAAATTGCTCTAAAAAGTAAAAAATAATTTTTTTCTTTGAACACCATCGAAACTACTTTTAAACATAAGTTTTGAAGTCGGCGCAAAAAACAATGTATAGAATCATACGCAACTACAATTCAACTATAAATATAAATTTTAATGGATTCATTTCATTGATTACCACACATTCGTGTAATGGTACAAATATTCTGCTTTTAATTTTCAATGGTTTCTTTGAAAAAATATTGGCAAAATATGGTTAAATATCATTTTACCTATCGTTTTTGCGCCGACTTCAAAACTTATGTTTAAAAGTAGTTTCGATGGTGTTCAAAGAAAAAAATTATTTTTTACTTTTTAGAGCAATTTCCAACTGAAGTCGGTTCTATTTTTTTTTCCAAAAATATTTTTACGCTTTGTATTTAAAATTAAAATTTGTCATTGTGGAAAATGTC
Organism: Uloborus plumipes; assembly: GCA_038373865.1. Lineage (NCBI taxonomy): Eukaryota > Metazoa > Arthropoda > Arachnida > Araneae > Uloboridae > Uloborus > Uloborus plumipes. The sequence goes on from JAXGGA010001851.1 coordinate 52,007, forward strand.
AACAATGGAAAATGACATTATGGGTGTATTTTTAATGAATTGATCAGTATATTGCTTTCGCTGTTTATTTACACTGCAAAAAATGTACTGTTGTTTTTACAGTATAATACTGGCAGCCAAGGTTCCAATTTAAAACTGTAAAATGCACAGTATTAAACTGTAAAACTAGCAATTTTACAGCTTCTTTCTGTAAAATTAGAAATTTTACATTTTTTTGCCGTAAAATTTTGCTGCATATACTGCAAAAATAGCCGTATAATACTGGCATCAGAGGTTCCAGTTTAAAACAGTAAAATGCACGGAAATAAACTAAATTTAGCAATTTTACAGTTTATTACTCTAAAACTAGCATTTTTTACAGTTTATTACTATGAAATTAGCTGTATCATATGGTAAAAGCAACATTCATTTTTTAGTGTATTTCTCTCCTCCAAAATGAATTTCGCTCGTCTAAAAACGTTAAGCAGTATTTTTGCCCCTTGAAAAAAAATTTTCAGCTTTATTTCCGCTTCGAAGTACATTTTAAACGTTCGAAATATGACATACCCTTACTTACGTAAAGCATTTTCTTTTTAAAACTTGAATAAGGGCTTTTAATAATATGAATATTATCAAAACACTCTACCAAAAATTTTCGTCGGTATTTACGAAACGCTTCACGGTATTTTCCTAAAGGCTTAGTAAATTTCGAGAAAAAAAAAGACTTTAGCTATTCATAAAATTCAAATGGCAACATCAATAAAAATAGCGTACACACACAAGTAGTTACATTTAATGACACTAATGGGGTTCTCAGCAGCGGCAAGTATTCCAAAGTTTGAAACTTCTAGAAGCTAGCCGCGTCAAAAACCAATTATTTGTTACGTAATACTTCTAAGAAGGGAAAACGTTTTAAAATAAGCTACGAAATAAAAACAGTAATGGCAAATGAAAGTTTTACAGTCTACTTTCAATTTTCAAGATTCTTTCCCCTATACTTAGTTATTCTGCATAAAATTGAAATCCAGAATGGATTTAAATGGGCACTGGTAAGACAAGTAGGAAAGATATGCGTCATAACTTCGTTTCTAAAAGAATATTTTTCTAGCACTTTTTGAAACATGGAGACAAAAATTTGTAATACTTCTGAAGGTAAAGACTCTCATCAAATTATTAATATGTGTGTTGTCAAACATTTAGCTCGTAGTTTTAATCGGTTGACTGTTGAATAAGAGTATGGGACTTAAGTGTAAAATAAAAAGAGAGAGAGAGAGAGATAGAGAAACAGCCATACATGCTACATCTGACAAGGAGCATTTTTTTTTTCACTTGAGTCCGTGTTGATTAGCTTCTACTGTCCAAATAAAACATTTGAATATTTTATGACCAATAAAACCATAATTGTTGTATATTATTATAATTGAAGGGGTAAGTGGACAAAGATGTGAAATTTTTTTAATTTCTAGAAAAAGCTTTAAAAAAATGCTGTGTTTTTTATTTTAATGGATTTTTCTCTAATTCTGAGCGGATTATTTTATTACGGATTTTGCTTTCCTTCTGTCACTTGCGTATATTTCGCATGGGTCAATTCGTTTAATTATAATTAATTTATAGTTATTATTATCTTAAATCTTAATTATAGCTTTCGTTCGAGTGCGTCATATGAAGAGCGCCATAACTATAGGCATCACTTGATCTGGATTCATACATGAGCATTTATGTAATCCAAAATCACACACACAAGTTGAAATTAACTACCAACAAATACCTTGTTGCAAAAGGGGAAAAACAGATTCTTTAAATCATTAATTTAAATGTTCACATTCGTAACTTCTTAGATGTATTACATTGTCCAAATGTTCTTATAATTCATAAAAGATATAGCTAATTTGTCTTTTTAAAATTGAAAATAGACAATCTGAAAGCACTAGATAGAAATAAATACTATGTGACTATCATTATATTATTTTATCAAAAAAAAACGCCCATACGAAAAAAATAAACAAACAAATGAATTAAATAAAAAACAGTAGTAAAAAAAAAGTATATGATGAATCAATTAAGGCTGACATAATATAAAAATACATACAATAATATTAATGTATCTATACATATTTTGATGCAAGTTCTTTTTTAAAGAAGCAAGAAGTATTTTTTCTTGCAAGAAGTATTTCTCGCGGTATAATTCGGAGCGAAGTTTTTTTATAAAAAATTAAATTGTTGAAATTTCGCATATTTCGAGCAAAATCTGATGTGTATTTTAAGTTTTTTAAGAAGAAATAACGAAGGAATTATTTCTATTGTAAATTGTTTACCAGAAATGAAACTTACAATTTAACTTCTTGTTAAGTAGTAGAGGTACTAGTCATTGTAAAGAAATAAAAAATCACTTTAGATATACCTACACCTTAGGTGAAATACTCTTTTGCAGGTAGATTTTCTTTTCGCACTTTTATGGATATTCTTATTTTATTCATTTTATGTGTACAAGTAATGCAACAGTTTTAATTGATTGCAAGGAAGAGAAACAAAATTTCGAAACAACTAGCACGGCACTAAGCTCACAGTCACATCTCAAATGAAAATGAGGAATTGACAAAATAAATAAAATAAGGTATAATATTTGTTGTTAAAGAGTTCTAAAACTCTACGGAGGAAACACCAAACATTTATTAATGCATTTAAAAAAAAAGTTATGTTTCTTTTACTTGATACAAATTAACAATCGTTATTATGGAAACATATCCTAAATTGGTTTCTAAAAATATGACGTTGAACTCTCTCTAGATCATATCCTTTAAATATAGCATATATATAGGATTTAAAATTCAGAATACAAAAGTGCTGTCTTAAAAATAAAAAATGTTTAATAAAGAGCGTTTATGGTATGAAATTCAAAACATGAAAATTTGTATCAATGATAAACCAACTTCCAATTTCCTGAACACTTTCATTTATTCGACATTTTAATCCAGTTTCAACCATTTCATTGCAAATATTTTCGAATTGAACTCAATTTCTGAGGCAGGATTTTTCAATGCCTATCTTAACAGCTTCACCAGTCATTTTTAAATTTTCGCTTCGATTTAAGGTCCCTAAAATTTCTAATTTCAGAACAGAAAATGTTATTTGATAAATAAGATGAAACATAATCGATTTTAACTAGGATTATTTCAACCTTTTAACTTTTCGTCCGTTACCAATTTCGTACGTTAAATCCCTTATTTTTTTTTTCTTTGAAAAAACCCCGATAAATTTGTTTTAGAAAATCGATAAGTAAATGTTCTCTAGTTATTAATTGCTATACATTCCGAAAAAAATAAATTTAACAAAAGGCTTACCTCAATCTTGGTGAGCTTAAGTTCTTCCGCAAAAATTTCGGCAAACTAGTCCACGGAAAAAAATATTTATAGTAAACGTTTCACATCACACACATTTCTTGTCATAGCCCCCAGCATTTTCTGAATAGTTGTCCGAACACTTATCTACCCTTCTAACCACCCAGAGACCCACTGACCAATCCTGAGTGTGTTCCCAGAGGGTGGTAATGAGGACCGTCCCCGAATGCATGGGAACATTATCGGTGTCTTTAGCTAGCCAATGCCCTGTTGTAAATTTCGGCTTTCAGGGACGCTAAAGAATGTAGGAAATAGTAAGAAGGGGGTGTATTTTCGGGGTGAAGCATTCCTAGAAGCTAAAATTTGTTGGCCAATCAGAGACCAGTTTGATACTTGTAATTTTTAAGAATGAGACGGTTTTATGGTATTTTTAGCGTTTCTCGTTATTTCAGACGTATTGATGGGTCTTCTGTAGTCAGTTAAATGATTCGCTATAATTATTTTACAACTGCGTTGATTTTAGTGAAGCAATAAAGAAAAGTGCTTGAAGAGTAATGTGCGTACACTATGGAGTGTACTTGTTTTGTTCCTAAGATCAGCTCTCTTCACCCCCCCCCCTTCCTTTTTTTAAACGTATTTGCCCTAATAGTTGTTTTAAGATTTGGAGAAAAGTTATAGAAATCGGGAAACAAAATACACCATACTAAAACACATAGATATAGAATTTTTGACAAAGTGTAATCGCATTTTACATTTAACAACTGACATACTTAACTTACTGATACACTGACACAATTTTTCTAAAAAGCATAAATGTTTTCTAAATAAAGCAACAGGTAAAGAATTTCACAAAATTTGGTCGATATTCCTGAAACTTTTTTGATCACAAACTTTATAAAGTAAAGTAGCGATCAGTTGTCAAATTAGTTTAATGTCGCTACCTATTATCGAGTCTGTCGCAAGTTTACAATGTATGAATAGCATTTTAAAAGAATGTTACTAAAAATTTATTTCTGAAGTAATAATGGTTAGGTCAAAATCATAAAATTCAATTTAAACTTTCATCTTCATTTTTCAGGTATTTAACTTTCGTCAGTATTGAATATTAAATAATCAATTCTTGACTGCAGGAAATAATTGTCAATTTTCTCACATCAAATTAAAAATAAGAAATAACTTTAATCAGATTCTTCGTTACACAAATAATTCAACCTATTATCCAACGGGGGGAGAATCTAATCTGCTTTTTTTATATATATAATTCTAGGCTCTTATGTCAAATACCGCTTATTAAGCATGTAAATCAGATCCATCTCCCCTTCTCCGGTCTTCGCCGAAGTCATTCCGACTATGCCTCCGCTCCGGATAAATTAAAATCCGCATGTAGGGAAATAAGCGGAACGGTTAATTTATGCAGATCCGGACTCTTTGGAGTCAAACGACTCCCCCAGCTGCAACATTCCTTGTTGAATATGCATCAGATGCAAGAAGTTAGTGGATATTGGCTTCCTTCATCCGAGGACCTAGAAGCATCTTGTCCGAGGATGGAGGAATGATATCCACCTGCAGAGAATTGCGCATAAGGAGAATTATGAGTGTACTGAGTTTCCCTACATCTGTTATTGAAGATTAGAGTAGCTTTAACTAAATTCTGATGTGACGGTTTCAAAGTCAAGTGAGGAAGCTTCCTGAGCAAAGGAAACAAGGGAGATAGAATTCAACACTCAAAAATTTGAATGGTTTTGAATTCCTTTTACGTGTAACCGCTCTTGAAAGTATGTATTAGATGCAAGAAGTAAGTGAATATTAGCTTCCTTTATCCGAGGACCTAAAAGCATCTTGTTCAAGGATGGAAGAATGATATCCACTAGCAGATAATTGTTTATAGAGTCTAAAAGGGAATTATGAGCGTACTGAGTTTCGCTGCATCTGTTACGGAAGATTAGAGTTTATTTAACTAAATTCCTATGTGGCGGTTTCAAAGCCAAGTAAGGAAGCTTCCTTAGCAAACGACGAATTTTTTTTGAAACGCCTAAAAATTTGGATAGCTTGGAATTTCTTTTAAGCGTAACCTTTCGTGTTAATTATGTATCAGATGCAAGAAGTTAGCGCATATTGACTTGTGGCTTCTGAGGACCTTAAAGCAAATGTTTCTCATTGATTAGCTTTAAAAAACGATCGAGCTAGAAAATGCTTGAAACATATTTTACTTTAGGAAAATGTTCGCAAAATAATAATGAAAAATCCGTGTGTTTTTCTAAAATTATTGCAATGATTCAAGTTAATGAAAGAGTAGCAATCTAATCCTTTATTCTGTGGAATTTTCTCCTCTATAATAATTCATCTTTATATTTATATTAAACACACACCACTATTGTTCTCCATAAACTGATTAGTTAAAACAAAGCTTGCTAGTAAGCTAGTCTATTTTAAATTAGTTCCATAATTTCAGAAGGAACATTTGATGCAACTTTCACAATTAAAATAAGAAATGACACATGTAACGAATGTACGATATGTTTGTGAAAGTAAAATTTCAAACATTCCAAAAATGAAAATGTTATGGTGGGTAACTAAACAATATCCTCAGTTTCTTTTTTTTTTTTTTCGGTTTATTTAACAATATATTTTTTTAAACGTTCCTTTAAAACCATGTTATTTAAGATTTAATTTATTAAGTAATAGCTCCTAATCACTAAATGTATTCAATTACAAATGGTAAAATAATTTACTGTAAGAGATCGTAAACCAGTGGTGGCCAACCCCCGGCACGCGTGCCACAATGTGGCACGGCAGACCAGTAACAGTGGCACGCGAAGACTTTTTGAAAAAATCCAAAATTGAGGAAATAATGTCGATCTCAAAAATATTGATAAGAGCTAAAACCCGTAAACTGATAAATGTCATGATATTGTGACAATTAAGTGTCAGGAGGCTGGCTTAAAAATTGTCTGAATTACAATATTGCAAAGTACTTAGCGTTAGCTTCGGACATCCAACGGAAGCTGTGACGCTACAGACAATGCTTTGTAAAGCGACACGAATGAAACTTTCGATGTTGCAGAATGGATTCTTGATCTGCAATCGTTTCAGCTACGGGTAATGAAACTGAAAAAAAAAAAAAAAAACTCTGCAACTAAAATTAAGAAACTACATTGGACAAAATTTGGCATGGTTGCACAAATGAAGACCCTTAAATTGTTTTTGTTACATTACTTGAAAATAATTTTTGAAAAAAACTTCAAAATGTCATCGAAATATCTATCACAAGTTTCTTGCCAAGGAATGAGACTTTTTCTGTGTTAGTGACCCTGCAGAGAAAACTGTATTAACAAGCTACGAATTAGAGCTCTGAATTTTTTGTGAACTTTTCCCAGGCGAAAAAGGAGAGTATGGCAAGTTACTCCTTCATTAAAATGTGCAATAGCTACCCAAAGGAAAAATAGTCATAAGATTTTAGAATTTTAGGGAGTGTGTTTTCAAAACATCTGGAAGGAAAGCAATGAGGACTTGCTACTTAGAAATGGAGAATAGCGAACTAATTTAGCTATGCCATCTCTTAATATCCTGCGTTTAAGTAATTTAAATTTAAGATTGTAAAAAAAAAAGTTTCCTAAACCAGTAGAGACCATCTACATTCATTTATGATGAAACTTCAGTTTCTTTCTCTCTACTTTGGAGAAAAAAGAATAAAACATTAAAAGTTAATACTGAAAGTATCAACCGAAATTTAATAATTTTCCAATGGTATATGGAAAAAATTTTACACCGATTTTAAGTATTCATTCAGTGTTAGGTTTGATGATTTTCAGAATTATAAAAAAAATGCTGATATTTTCAAATTCTTTGTTTATTTTTCTGCAAGATACTACTTGTTACCCTTCTGAAATCCAAATCGGAATTACTGACATTTTGCATTGGTAATCAAATATAATAGCTTACTTCAACAGAAAATCACCCACGTTGCATAGAAATTTCGAAATTTGTAACAACAATTTTTTTTTCTCACATTTACACCCTTTAGCCATCTGATGCTGTTGTAGATTTGGCAAAAAATACGATTCTAAACAAATATTTTTTGTTACGAATGCAGAAATATCGAAATACCGTTGAATATTAATTGATTGCACTTAAAACAGTTAAATTTCTTAGGATTCTCAAAAACTAATCCTAAAATTGAAGACTTGGTAAAAAAGATGCAGACTCATAAACCACATTAAGTACAGACTGTTTAATTTTTAGAATAGAATATTTGATGTTATTTGTTTCTATTTTAAACATAAGCCAACTGACAATAACTCTTAAGTTCGGACTTGTTTTATCTTTATTCTCATTTAGATTTAAATTACTCAGATTTACAAGAAAAAATGTTTCATTTGAGTAAAAATTACATAATCAGCCAGCATAAAATCTATTTTAAACTTTAAAAAAAATCGATTTGTTGGAAAAATACAATGTGGCACGCTGAGTTTTTTCTCTCCAGATAGTGGCACTCTCCCTAAAAAGGTTGGCCACCCCTGTCGTAAACGCATGAAGCCGTTAATAATCGCTTAAATATTCTCTCTTTATTTACGAAATTACTATGAATGCTTTTTTGTAGTCTTCGAAACAGCTACAATGAAAATTCAACTCCTTTCATATGTTCCAGACTAGCTACATTCAGTTACAAACTGAGAGATAAAAAAACATTGATATGAGTGGCGATAAACTTACGATGCATTGTAAAAAAAAAATTCAATACTAATCGGGCTCAACAGTTCTCAGAGATTGAAAACAATATTAACAGCATATCTATTTTTAATCTTCTTTCAAAACAATTTATTGTATAATAACTAATAACCACCAAATGTATTCAATGACAAATGGAAACAAAATCTACTTTAGAAGATAACGAATATTTGAAACTGTTAATAGTTACAAACGAAAAAAAAAAGATACTCTTAAAAATCTATGAAGTTGGCGAGCATACGAAACTGTTAATCATTGCTCAGAGATTTATTTATTATTTGCAAAATTATTACCGATACTTTTTTTTAACAGTCTCCGAAATAGCTACAGTAAAAATTCAATTCCTTTCATTATGTTCCAGCCTTACTACATTCAGCTACAAACTAAGAGGCAAAACGAAATAGATATGAGTGGCGATCAACTCCTTTTTACGATGCACCGTAAGACTCTCTCAACACTAATCGGGCTCAATAAGCAATTGCCCGCTGACTCGAAAGCCCATTCAAAACGTAACTAAACTCTTCGCTTTATGACTCTCACATGAAGACATGAATGTTTTTACAGCATTTTCTTGCGAGATTTGTTGCTCTAAATCTCTCCTATGGGAGAAAAATGGCTCTCGGATTTGGAATGATCTTCAACATCATCCGTAACACGTTTTTTGAATGATGATCGCGGTGTAAAAGTCACGATTATTTTGATGTCTGTAGTCATACAGTATTTCATGTGCAGCGCGTTGGATAGTTCTAGAGATGGATCGTTACTTATTTCATTTTTATCGGAAATCTAGAGAGAGTATAGCGTCAGGGAAAAACAGAAATGGCTAAAAAATGTGCGATACATCTTTTGGTTAACTTTGGGTAGCGAAACTTCTATGAGGTAAAGCAATTGTATTTTGATTGCGCTATTTACGAAATTAAAATGCGGTTCAATGTCGTACGTAGTTTCGGTTTTACTTTTTTGCGTTGAGAAATATTTACTAATTTGTATTTTGTTCCTTCAACTCGTTTCATATCTGCACTGCAAAAAATGAACTGTTGTTTTTACAATATAATTCTGAAAGCCGAGGTTCCAATTCAAAACTGTAAAATGCACAGTAATAAATTGTAAAACTAGCAACTTTACAGTTTCTTACTGTAAAGTAAGCAATTTTGCAATTTATTACCGTAAAATTTAGTTGTATTATGCTGTAAAAACAACAGTATGATACTGGCAGCAGTGGTTCCAGTTTAAAACTGTAAAATGCACGGTAATAAACTGTAAAATTAGCAATTTTAGAGTTTATTACAGTGAAATTAGCAATTTTTATAGCTTATTACTATAAAATTAGCTGTATTATACTGCAAAAACAACATTCATTTTTTACAGTGTGACTCACTTGTTCACAAACACTTCAAGTATTCTGTAGATTTGAGAAATTGAAAAATAATTACTAAGAACAATGTTTTTGAACCATTTAAAATATTACTTTTATGTACTTTATTTTGCTCATTCGTTTCCTGAGTACAGCTTATTTCAAGTGTGAATGAAAGCTATATAAAATATTCGCCTGTTATACTTAAAGTCTCTCCTCTATCGTTAGGTCTAAGTTATAGTTAAAGTTGTTGCTCTAAAGTTGTTAAATGTATTCTCTCCTATAGGAAAAAATGGCTCTTGGATTTAAAATGAGCGTCAACATCATCCGTAGCACGTTTTTTTTGAATGATTTTTTTTTTTTTTTTTTTACGAAATGAGACTGCAATTCAATATTATAAATGATTTCGGTTTCGTTCATTTGCGTTGACAAATGTTTACTATTTTGTATTTTTTCTTCAATTCGTTTCATATATGGCTCTCATGTGCAAAGCTACTTCATATATTCTATAGATTTGAGTAATTAAAAAAATATATAATTAAAGACCATGCTTTTCAACCATTTAAAGTATTACTTTTGTGTACCTTATTTAGCCCAATCGTTACATGGGGAGAGTTTATTTCAAGTCTGAAAGTTCTCAAGGCTGAACGAAAATTTTCTCTAGTTATATTTAAAGTCTCTCTAGCTATCGTTAGTCCTAAGTTACAGCTTGTTACTCTAAATCGCTCCTATGGAAAAAATGAAATAGCTGAAATTGCCATCTATTTTTTGGTTAGATTTGGGACGCAGCAGTTTTATGAGGTAAATCCACATTGTATTTTAATAAAACCTTTTTTGAAATAAGGTTGCAATTCAATATTGTATTTTATTTTTTGATGTGAGAAAAATTTAATATTTTGGCACCTTTTTTTTGAATTCATTTCTCATTAGTCCTTTGAAGTAAAACGTCAATAATGAAAAGTTATTGAATTTAACTAGTATGTTTTTCTTCGCCGTGTACGCTGCAGTTTTATATCATAAGTAATTTCAGCCTTTACTTTACATTGAGAAATAATAACGTTAGATGATCTGCAGTATAAAAAATCAGAATTTAAATCAATAGCATCAAACCATATTTAAACTTTGGTTAAACTTTGTTCATGGCTGAGTAAATTATTCAAGATTATTTTCTAAAATTACCAAATTTTATTGTTATAACAAGCAGGATATTTAGTTATTGAAATCAAATAAATCTCTTTTATAATTTGAACTGAAAATCAATTTCCATAAGATTAAAACCAGCAAAGGCTTAATGCATACAAATATACTTTTTCGTTACAGGAAATTATTGAGTTCCATTGGTAGAGGAATTTCTGAGTTCAGTTCACAAACAACATTGAGTTCATATTCCACATCAATCAAAGATATTTTATGAAGTTTTTGAATAGCATTACACAAATAAATTCCAGTTCATTCACTCCAAAATATCATACTTAGCAACATATTTTTTAACCATGTTTCACTTGTATCATGATGACAAATCTTCAGTTTTCTGTTTTGAGTGCAATCTGCAATGCCGCCAAAACTTTTCGTCGGTTTGCGAGTAAATGATGAGTGACGTTTCCTCCGAGATTAAGCTCCTTCGTGCTTTCAGTACGGAGAAAATTCCTGAAATACAAAGACAAACAATAACTATTATGTACATAATTTTTGCCATTAAAAATAAAATCTATGTTTTTGTTTTTTAATGTACGCAGACAAACTAGTGCTGTGTGTTTCAAAATTCAGTTTTTAAAATCAAGCGTTTTTTCCCATGCTCTTTTACTCTCTTTTTTTCGCTCGCTTTTTATTTCGCTTAATTTCAAGCTATTATAAATTTTGTTTGGCTTTTACGGTATAATACTGGCAGCCGAGGTTCTAGTTTAAAAATGTAAAATGCACAGTAATAAATTGTGAAATTAGCTGTTTTACAGTTTATTACGGAAAAATTAGCAATTTTAGTTTAGTACTGTAAAAGTAGCAATTCTACTGTTTATTACTGTAAAATTAGCAATTTTTACAGTTCATCACTATAAAATTAGCTGTATTATACTGTAAACAACATTTATTTTTTACAATGCGGTCTCACGAAATGCTTGTGCATAGCCAACATTTTCATAAAACAAAATATTTTAACATTCAATAATGTTCAAAATCGAGAAGAAATTCTGGCAACTGCAGCATATTTTGAAAAATTATGGCTTAAATAAAAGTAAATCCACACAATTTTATTCGTGTAAATATGTAAAGAGAAATGCTTAACGCTGTTTGATTACGAAAACACATACAGCTATAGTACTTGTGCGTGAATATATTGCTCAATACATTTGCACGAAGTGCTACATTTTTACATACATATTTGCACATCATTCCTAGAACTTAAAAACTTTTTCGTTTAGTTTTCATACATTTGAATGTAAAGAACGATTATATGTACCATAAGATACATAGAGTGAAACAATTTGTAAAACAGTTCTTTGTACTGAAAAAAATAATGATTTGTACGTGTTACGGGTGTGACTGTACGTTCATACCAGAAATTCGACTTAATAAATGCATAAATAACAAAAATAAATAAATAAGTAATAATAATACAAAAAAGCAGACATTATTAATAAAGCATATCGACTTCAATTCAAAAACCATGCCATAGTTATTGTCAAAACTATTACATTATAAAAAAAAATCGTCAACTTTGTGTTTCAAAACATCGTCGTTTATGTAATGCGGAAGCATCTCACCTTGTCATATACAGTATAAAAATTAACGGGGAAAAAAAAAAGGGAAACAGCAGACTCTAAACAAATGTTAGTTTTTATACCCCGTTACTTTTCCGTGCCACTCAAAACGCTTGTCTTAAGTTCATTAAGTACATTTCCAAAATATTTTGTAATTCTTTACTTGTAATCATCAAGAAGAGCTCAAAAAGAAAAAAAAATATGCGCTGATAAACTTTATTAATGTTTGGTAAGAAAAGGCTAACTTTTAGTCTATTTTGAAAATTCGACTAAAAAACTTAATAAATTATAATAATAAATAAATAAGTAATAATAAAAAAAGCAGACATTATTTGTGAAGCATATCGGCTTCAATTCAAAAATCATACCATAATTATTGTCAAAACTATACTGTACAAAATGAATGCTGTTTTTACAGTATAATACAGCTAATTTTATAGTAATGAACTGTAAAAATTGTTAAGTTTACAGTAATAAACTGTCAAATTGCTCAGTTTACAGTACTAAACTAAAATTGCTAATTTTATAGTAAAAAACTGTTAAATTGCTAATTTTACAGTTTATTACCGTGCATTTTACAGTTTTAAACTGAAACCTCCGCTGCCAGTATTATACTGTTGTTTTTACAGTATGATACAACTAAATTTTACGGCAATAAACTGTAATTCTAACTGTATTTCTAACTTTACAGTAAGAAACTGTAAAATTGCCAATTTTACAGTTTATTACTGTGCATTTTGCAGTTTTAAATTGGAACCTCTTCTGTCAGTATAAAACAGTAAAAACAACAATTCATTTTTTGCAGTGTATTACATATTTAAAAAAAAAGTTTTTTCTTTAACTTAGTGTTTCAAAACATCTTCGCGTGGTGTTTCGTTCATTTAATACGGCCCCATCTCACCTTGTCATATACAGTATAAAAATTAAAGGGGGAAAAAAAAAAGCAGCCGCCTCTAAACAAATGTTAGTTTTTATACCCCCGTTACTTTTCCGTGCCACATAAAACGCTTGTCTTAAGTTCATTAAGTACGTTTACTGCGCAACGCACATCTGAAATGAAACTTTTAAAAGCATATCTAATCAAATTTATATTCACATTCAAGTGTCGCAAGGCTGCCCGTCGTAAATCCCGATTTGCGTTGCATGTGAGCGAGGGAAGGACCCGTTGTAAAAAGTGCATAATTAGCGCTATGCAAATGAAATGTCCAATTTTCTCTGCGTAATTTCCGGATTTAATGTGTCAACATTTCCTATTCCAATTTACCGCTTTGTTGCAACACATGTAGATTCAGGCATGCCATGCAATGAAACGTATAGAACGCATGTTTATTTATCGTGTTCATATTGAAAAAAAAAATTATCTTGTTGAGAAATGTCCGCTTAAGTTGCTTTTAAATAAAAACTAGTATATTTGAATGAATTAAATTTGAATTTATTGGGAATTTATCAAATGTGAATTTATTCTATTCCCATAAAAGTTTTCCTATTCTGTTTAAATCATAAAACGGACAGATGAGGATCTTTGATTGTACACTGCAAAAATGAACCGTTATTTTTACAGTATAATACTGGCAGCCGAAGTTCAAATTTAAAACTGTAAAATGCACAGTAATAAACTGTAAAACTAGTAACTTTATAGTCTCTTACTGTAAAGTTAGCAATTTTCTAGTTTATTGCCGTAAAATTTTGCTGTATTATACTGTAAAAACAACAATATAATACTAGCAGCTGAGGTTCCAGTTTAAAACTAAAATGCACGATAATAAACTGCGAAATTAGCAAATTTTTAGTTTATTGCCGAAAAAATAGCAATTTTATAGTTTTGTACTGTAAAGTTAGCAATTTTAGAGTTTATTACTGTAAATTCGCAATTTTTACAGTTTATTACTAAAAATTAGCTGTATTATACTATAAAAATAGCATTAATTCTTTACAGTGTGAAACAAATGTGAATTTATTCTATTCCCATTAAATTTTCCTATTCTGTTTAAATTTTAAAACAGACAGAGGAGGATCTTTGATTGTAAGATATAGTTGCCATATATTTTGAGTTAAAAATAACTACTATTACGGATTGGAAAATATTTACTATTTTATCGATTGTATTCAGCACTAATATGGTGTAGTCAGAGACATTTTTAACGGTCCTAGAAGGAAGTTTTCCACATTTAAAATCGGAAATCAATTTCAGAAATAGCGTCAACGTGCTCTGTCATTTAAACCAAAATTTAGCAGCGTAGAAAATGGATAGAAGGTAGATTTTTTTTTCAATATTGTATGAAAATGATTCTTTTCATTTTGCTTTCTTTGTTGTTGTTTTTTTTCCATAATGCGAATTTTCGAATATTCCAATTGTTACATTTAAAATACTATACTATCTTTTTTTTCTACCAACTTCAACTTCAGTGTCAGAAAAAGACAGTGAAGTTGAAGTTGGTAGAAAAAAAAATTTATTTTTTTAATTTCGATTGAGTTGATCATAATTATAGTATTCTCTTTTTCCTTTATTATATGCTTATAATATGAATTTCACTCCCCTGAAAAATGTCAAGGAGTATTTTAATTCCTTCAAAAATTTTTAGCAGTATCTATGAGTGTAATTTAAAGCTGCGCACGTTTATTTACACATTTTGCTTTTTTTTTTTTTTTTTTTGCGCACAACAGAAAACCTTTCAACGCAATACAGTTTGTTTGCTTTGTTTGCTCTTTTAGGGGAAAAAGGGGGGGGGGAGTTAACAACGAACTTTTTTTTCAAAAAAAAAAAACCTTGATCATGCATACCTAGTAGCAGAACTTTCTTCAGCAGTCTAGACACAGTTTAAAAATGCGTAAAATATTCTTCAAGGCAAACCAGTGTTAAATTTGTCTTAATACCAGTTACAGGGTATTAAATTTAACCCTTTAACTGTCAAGTTATTTTTATTTTTAACACTTTTCCAAGCACAAACCCGAGAAACAGTCGGGTTTGACAAAGAGATGAAGCCGAAAGAAATGTCTCCCGATATATATTCGGGTATAACAATACGATGCAATCAAAAAAAAAAAAAAAACCCCTAGTAATACTCGGGCGTGACATTTTCGAAAACTAGCTGTGCTCGAGACTATCTCGGGCATGACAGTTAAAGGGTTAAATTCTGAATTTTTAAATTATACTGAGTATACAAATTCATTTTTTATGTCTACACAAAGAAGCTAACCAGCTTCACAAATATCAGATAACTACGAACTTTGTGCCTTGCCTTTTATTATTATTGTTTTCCCCTTTTATTCCTGTTATATTCTAAACTGCATTTTTCTGCTGTAAATTTGACCGAATTGTTTCCACCTTCAGACTTTACCTGAAGAACATTTGACAAATGTACATTATAACACAATTTTAAAATCATAGTACTTAAGCGGAATGATGCATTTGCCAGTTTCTGTCCGTTTTGTTTTCTTCTGATTGAAAGTAAAAGTAAGGAACCTGAATTATGACGAAGTTAAAAAAAAATGATAGTAGCACTGCAACCAAAATCAAAGTATCAT
Source organism: Uloborus plumipes (assembly GCA_038373865.1). Classification (NCBI taxonomy): domain Eukaryota; kingdom Metazoa; phylum Arthropoda; class Arachnida; order Araneae; family Uloboridae; genus Uloborus; species Uloborus plumipes. The sequence continues at coordinate 67,687 of JAXGGA010001851.1, forward strand.
TATATGCGTTTATGACTTTTATTATTATTATAATTATTTTGACCTTTTTGTTTTTTTTAAACAGAAACAGTCTAGAGACCAAAGCCAAAAACTGAGGTTTGGGGATCTTTGTTGGGGAAAAATAGCCAGGGAAGATTTCCTGATTAGATAGTCTCTCTGTAACCAAATATTAGCGACTATTCCCTTTGTATTTGTGCGTGGATATATTAATAATAAACCCCTCAAAAACCAAAACTTGAACTCTACACTGCAAAAAATGAACTGTTGTTTTTACAGTATAATACCGGCAGCTAAGGTTCCTATTTGAAATTGAAATGTACAGTAATAAAATGCACAATTAGCAATTTTAGTTTCTTAATGTAAAGTTAGCAATTTTACAGTTGAAGGGCCAGGGGGATAAAAAATGAAAGTCACTTTTTCGTCAATTTTGAGATATTAGCACTATCTAGGGGCTATGAAGGAGTACTATCATCTGGTAGAACAACAAGGGGGAAAAAAAGATGAGAATCGACCGAAATGTGCATGAAAACTCTATCAACTACACAAGGAGTTACGAGAAATCAAACTTTATTCTTCGTTTTTCTCGAAATCGCTTTTTGGTCACTTTCATCTTTTCTTCCCCTGGCCCTTCAGTTTATTGCAGTAAAATTTAGCTGTATTATACTGTAAAAACAACAGTATAATACTGCAAGCAGAGGTTCCAGTTTAAAACTGTAAAATGCACGGCAATAAACTGTGAAATTAGCAATTCCACAGCTTAGTACTGTAAAAGTAGAAATTTTGCAGTTTAAGCAAAATTAGCAATTTTTACAGTTTATTACTAAAATTAGCTGTATTATACGTAAAAAAACATTCATTTTTTACAGTGTACCTTGGTATTTTAAAAAACATTCTGTTTTATTAAATTTATACTAAACCTTTCCAAACTACCCAACAAAAGCGAAACCGTCTTGTTACAGAAACAGGAGAAAATGTCTGGCATAATAAAAGAAAAAGAATAAAAGACGATGGGAGAGGAAGAAAAAAAAAGAGACTATCTAAAGAAACACGAAAACAACTCCCAGTTATTGAAGTGGCCTCCGTAACCAAAGCATGTGCAAAGCCTCTCCGCGGATCCACTGCGCGTGAAGCCAGACTTAAAGGAAATAAGTGCTCCTATGCGCCGTTATCGATTGCTGTAAAATCGATACCATTACGATCGATATAACCATCTCTTAACGTTTATTTGTTCAGAGGGTTGAGATGGGCGTGCACCAGAGCTTAAATAAATTTCCTCGCTAATGTCCTGCTGTAGAGAAACTTTAAACTAGGAAATTGAAATTGCTACTCGGATATCTGCTGCGTTTATTTTAATCCCGATATTAATGGTTCTCTCTAGTGGGCTATTATAAAATAAGCTTCCGTATTCATTAATTTGTTTTTGAATTTTGCAGACATTTTGTAATAGACCCCGCATTAATCAAATGTTATTTTTCCTGTCAATTTTTGTGGATGAAATAAGAACATGAAACCAGTTTTGTGGGTTCAGCAAAACACATGTAGTAGAAAGTTGACTCTAAGTTTCATAAGGTTTTGATTTGGAAAAAGTATGCGTAAGTGCCCAAAAGCTGACAGTTAAAAAGCAGTTTTAAAACTATAATTTTGAATGAAACAAATATTAAAAGCATGAACAATTTTCTGCAATAACTTAGAATGATTTTTTCATTCCTATAATTATTTAGAATAATATAGGAAAAATAATTCAAAACTATTTTAGAGGATTGGTAATGGTTTACATATTTATTTTATTTAAAGCTCAGAGATATAGGATCTGCCTTTTTCATTCCAGCAATTTTAAGTCAGCTTTATAGCGCACTTGAATTTGTATTTTTGATGATGTAACATTCAGATTTTCTTCAAAAATACAACTCTTTTCGGTTAAAAACATCATATCACTTGGAGACGATCTAAAGTTGAAATCATTTACAAAAGTTAGTAACATTACTTTAAGAAACAAAATTCCCACATGGGCTTTTAAAGTGCGTTTTAGAGTTTTTAACCCGTTACTACAAAATTAAGTAATTTTCATTATAAAGTAATTATTTAATTATTCTATACATAATTTAGTGCGTGGGTGCGTGTTTTCTTTTAATCCGTAAACGTCCATAAGTTTCTTGTGATGTTAGAGAGTAAAAAAATAGCTTTTCGTACTCTCAAAGATAATATTTAATTTCTAGAGCTGCACAAACATTTATCACAGTTTTAATGAGCATTGAAATATTGAGTGACTGATCAAAAAATGATAAATTGATCTTACCTTTCGACAATGTCCTTTTGATGCAACGTTTTCTCCAAGGTGTGTGTTCAGTTGATAAATAAATGAATGTATGGAATCAACAGCCTGAAAAAATACGTTTTAAAAATCATAATTAAATTGAATAAATACATTCAAAATGTAACCGACATAAGCTCTTTAAAAAATTTAAATTTAACTACTCAATGCAAAAGGAAAAGCTTTTCATGACTTTATATTTTCAGTATTTGCAAAAAATCAGAAAGATAGTTTTTTTTTTGACATTATCTTGTAGATTGTGTTAGACAGTCCTGCACTACGTAAGAGTTTGAGATTTATATTGAAGTAGAAAATGTTAAAATACTCTCTCTTAATATCTCAACACATTGCCTGTTCTCTCTAATTTATTATTAGAGTGCAATATTATGTCCATACAGCTGACTATTTATAGGAAAACTTTGAGTTCTATATTACTGTAGGCTATAGGGCAATTTTATTTTATTACTAGTGAAACAAAATTGTAAGAAAAAATTGTTGGAGCACTGCTTTTTCGCTTTTTAAAAAATTATCTTCATAATGCTCTGAAAAAAAAGCAAAAGAGATGTTATTTGTTAGATTAGTTAGTGTAGGTTACCACAGTGTGATCGAGTTTTCATAGTTCAAATAACAAAATTATCTGTAAACTGGTTATTGTACACTTAAGATAAATTTAACTGGTGCGTAGAAAGATATTTGATTGCATTCAGTTTTTTAGTCTTTGTTTAGCATTTATTTTTTTCCCTAACAAGTTACATTTTATGTCGCTTTCTTAATATTTAGCTAACAAACTATAAACTCTTTTAATGCTGAAACCAGGTTTTGTTTTGCAGGTTTTACCATTCATCACTTTTAATTCAATTTTCAAACTTCAATCAATGAAGGCGATTATTCTGTGGAACTTCGAAACATAAATTAACTGAAATTTGACTAATTACTTCAGATCTCTTTTTATGGAGCACAAAATTTTTACCTCTGTAATGAATCAAACTCCCCAAAATTTTTAAGATTGGTCTGCACAAGATTCTCATTAAAAGCTTTTCGCTACAGCATCATTACGACATGAAACCCTACTTTACAGAATTCCCGACTTCATGCAAAACTTTCTTTGAGAGATTAATTTCTACAAAATCACAAGTTTACAAGTGACAAATCAGCGTCAACATGTATAAAAATCTAAGTTTGCAATTAAAAGTTATATGAAGGAGGAACAACAATGGGGTTTGGAGGGGGGGGGGGCAAATCAGCCCCAAAATACTATTTTTGTTTGTTTTTGATATTTATCGTAATGCCCATTTTAGTAGGGACCAGGGTACAAATCCCGGAGCTAAGACTAATGAGCGACTGAAAAAAAGCAATGACGATTAATTCTTTTGGAAAAAGAATCTTTCGCAAGCAATGTCACACTGAATTTTCCAATAAATTCGGAGAAATAATTTATCTGTAGGTCTAAAATTATACAATTTCTATCTGTCTCTGGTAATATGTACACATTTATAGTCTGTAATGACCAGACGTTCGGACTGAACGCCCCATTAAGAAATTCTGGTCATTATGACCAAACTTCCCTCAAAGGAGAGTTCCGACTGAGTTAGTGATGTGTACTAACATCTTTTTCTTATTTTCCATCGTGACAGGTATTGCCAATCGCAACTCCATAATAAAACCGCTCAAATATTCCCGAAGAGTTTCTAAAAACAAAATATTTCCATCCAAAACGGATGCAAGTGGCCTGGAACTGCACACATCCCATCTTGACACTTTGTCCTAATCGATACCTCTTCCTCTACATGCGGGGCGATTTAAAACTTCCCGAAATATGCCACTTTCGATAACTGCTCGGCACACATTTACATGCCCCGAACGTTCTATCAGGCATTTTTCCATTCCCGCAGGTCCCCTCTTCGCCCGAACATAATTTGTCGCTCCGCCATACCGTAGATTACAGGTAGATACTCCATAAAAAGGTGTTAAGAAGTGGCCGTTGCCCATGAGTTCCCGCCCTAATATGCCTTTTATCGGCCATGAAGTCCGTCCAAACTGCCAGCCGAGTTTTAAAGCATATTCTGGCGACCATTAAGCACCCTGCCGGGAAAACTTAATGTCACCGGTAACTGTTCACCTGGCTTTTCCGTAGGTGAACACGTTTTTGCTATTAAACGCCGGTTATGGCTGTCGTGAACGGCGGCTCTATCGCGTTCTGCCGGGGTCCATCGCGCCGTCGTTTTTAAACGTTCTCTTCCCAAATGACCCGGGTGGAGTCCTCTTCCGCAAATCCGACGTTGTCCAGAGCGATCATCTCGGATAGTATGGTTCTATCAGTTTTCTTCTTTTTGTCTTTTTTTTTTTCTAGTCTATGCCTACAGTTCATTTTGGCGCATTGCACTGGTGTATTCACTATTCCGTGTCGTATCAGATATGCTTCAGTCCTCAAGTATGTCGCGGTGTGTGTGTGTGTGTGTGTGTGTTTTTTTTTTTTTTTTGTGAATCCAAAAGTAATAATTGGTTCTACGTACGCAGATTTCTAGTGGAGGGACGTGACAAAAAAGATTTTTTAGAGTGTGGAGGTTGCATGAGTCTTAGTCACTTACGCATGACGGTGATTAGCTTTAACAGTGTCTGCGGTTCTCGAGCGATCAATTCTAATGTTTCTATTCCGATTTTTTCTACATAGTCTATGTTTCATTTTGTGGCACATTTGCTATATCTGGCGTATTTCACTTATTCCTTTTATCCCGTAACTCTATTCTGTTTTTTAAGATTATTTGTTGCATTGGCATGTAGGTGAGTAAAACAAGACAATGTTTGTTAAAAATTCAAATGAAGGCATTTAAACGAATATTTGATCGTTACAAAACACGCAGTTTGCTGAGTTTTTAACCTTTTGAATCCTTCTTTTTGTACTTTTATTCATGTTGTCTTTTTTTACTCATGTTTCACTACAGAGATTTCGAGTGTGGTTCCCTCCCCCCCCACTTTACAATGACTTTTTTTTTCGTCCTACATGTTGTGTGAATCTCAAGAAACTAGTAAATTAATTTTTTTTTCACTAGCGTATGCAAAATTTTCTAGTGTGAGGAAGGGAGGGGGGCAGTACAACAAAGTAGAATTTTCCTTAGGGGATATGGAGGGTGGTTATGGAGAATTTCACAAAAGAAACAAAACTTTCTGATGTTTTTAAATATAAGGACACCTAGGCAAACATATTGATTTGATCTTCAGTCTTATATAAAGAAATTTAAGTTGCTGCGTGTTTTACTAATAGTCTTCGGCGTGAGCATTCATAGACTTTGGTGTGCATAAGAGATTTAATTTTTACAACTCTAATCTTATATGTGATTGTATTTGCTCTATTTTCAACAAATCGTTCTCTATTTTAAGAATAGCTTGGCAGATTTTCTTGTAATAGCACTCATTTCTCAGACTCGAAAAGTATAAATTTTTCATCCTATTCACCACTTCCCTTTCGCTTGTCCTTCTTCATCTCTAACATAAATACAAGTAAACAAGACTTTTACGTCTTGTTGACTTGTTCTACTGAACGAGTAAACATAGCTTAAAAAATAAATGAATGCCTTTTGCTAAGAAAAACATGCATGAACAACAACGTCAAAAACAAGAAACTTTTCAAAAAAAAAACCGTATAATGCTTGTTTTGGAGCGCTACTAGTAGTCCCTTTTCAATTGAAACATGAGAGTTATGGGTGTAAAAACGTGCGGACAATCTAAAATGTCGATTGCCATCTTTCTATAAGAAACGTACCTCGCTTGCAAAATATGACTCTAAAAATGGGTAAATTAATACACAAAAATAAATTGTTTTTTGAATAAAATATGTTTCTCACTATTTCAACCAAGTGATCAGCACTTTTATTTAGCGTCAGTGGCGTACGTAGACAAATCATTTCGGGGGGGAAGGGGGGGGTTTGAGTCAACATTCTTTGAGAGTGGGGGGGGGATGCCTCATGAAATGTGGCTGGGCTAGGTAAATGTCTCGAATCTCTGCTTCAATGCCCATTTAAGTCGACAAAAATAAATCATTAAAAAAACTTTTTTGTCATTAAAATTATTGTGAAGAAAGCGTTTTGATGGACACAGATAATGATAAATTTAAATTTAAAAAATAATCTTCATTGAAAGAGGCTTTGCTGAAACACCTATTTGCAATATTTTGGTAAATTTATGCTCTAATAACGTTAGTTTTGTAATTTATTTTACTTTTGTTCAAAATACTGGGTTTTAATTTACTTTGCTGAAATTTATTTAACAGAATTGGATGACTGAAAAGCATTAATCGGCATTTCCAAAACATAGATTTACAATAAAAATGAAAAAATTGGAAGAATAGGATAATAATAAACATGAAATACAGTAAAATAGACATGCCAAAACAAAAAAAAAAATCTTTTAATTTTGTCCTATACTTAATTATTTGTTCTGAAAGCTTTTCTCAATTTGGGATTTAAAAAAAAAGGGGAAATTAAGGAAAAAAAACCTTAGCTTATATTTTTAAAATTCGTTTTGAAAATTTCGGAGGGGGCTGCAGCCTTATCAGCCCACCCCCTGAGTACGCCACTGTTTAGCGGGTCAACTGCCTTTTTTGTCTTTGAGAGTTTCATGTGTTTTCATGTAAATGGGCTCGGATTTTCCTGATTTTGGCACAATTGGCATTACCTGTTAAAACAACAATTACATCCGTTACAAACAAGTTTAAATTAACAGAGTTTACTGCAACTCCTACTTCAAACTATATTTCGATGTTTTACAACATATTAGTTTGACAGTTAGAAATGTGTCATAATTTTGCACGGACCTCAGTAGTTATGTTTAAAGCGAGTGTCGATACTGCGTTTGTTTTCTGTCAATTTAATTTACAATAATTTAAGTGTAATGGCTACTCGATTTTTCTCAAGATATGCGCTTAAGTCAGCTCCACTTCTAGCTTCAATTTAAAAATTGCTTCCTCTTTCGTGTAGTAAAATTCTAAGAAATTTATGACATTTTTCTCGTTCTCACTTATAAAAGACGTACTCAAAATACTTCCAAATGTACTTTGTAGTTGAACAAACACGAATCCTAATTATTTGGGTTATAGAAAAAGGATATATCTTTGTACTTGGAAGAATATGGCCAAAAATATTTTAATTATTGGGAACGTCAAACTTACCCTTTCCACATATATTTTTTATAGCTTATTTACTAATACTATATTTAAATACTTATTTCGGGTTCCCCGATATATATCAAGCGGTATATAACATGTTAGATATCCTATATTCATTTTGAAAATATCTCATTTTGGTATATTCGATATTCATTTTTCAAACCTCGAAATTTTCGATAGAGAAATTTTATTAATCATAAAAATCACGTTCGTTTTTGTTTAAAATAACCACAAAGTGATACAATATTTCCAAAATATAGTAATGGATCATTAATATAATATAATGTAGTTATTAATGTAATGTAATGTTCGATATTCTTTTTTTATTTCATACTTTTAAAATTATTAGAAATGTATCAATTTTAATACAGATTTAAATTGCCTAGTTGAATATTAATCATTAATTTGATGTATATATTTTATAATTATGATGTAAGAAAACAATCAACAGTGGTTTCGGGACGCATTTAAAAGACTTTAGTTTGCGTTAATTGAAAACATCGGATTTTTATCAAAATATCGGATATTTTCAAAATTTTCAAATATCATCCCAGGTAGCACAAAAAACGTTTAAATGTTTTATAAACGTTTTTAATCCGTTGTCACAACGTTAATAACAATTTTAGAACCTTTAAAAAACGAAGTGTGCTACTTGGGATTATATTTTTGAACATGAATAATGAGTTTCTTAAGAAAACTTTATTTTGAATCAGTTTTTTTCGCTTGTTTTAATAAAATAGTGGTTACTCTTTGTATTTACGTAGCACGTTTTCCTCTAAGTAGTATGCGTCATTAGTGGGAAATTTTAAAATTTTATCAAGCTTAAAATTAGAAAGGGAAGAACTTAAGGCAATAGATTAAAGTCGTACAAAAATCTTTACTGAAAATTTTTCCAAACCCTGGTCATAATTTAACATTTTTTGATTAGTTGTAAGAAAAATTGCACAATAAAAATTTACTTGCAGTTTTTAATCAACGAGCAAAATTATCCTCAGTTTTTACAACGCAAAAAATATTTTTTTTAAAATAATTTTTATTAACGTAATCGAAAAAATAGCAGAATGCTTGGAGCGAAATACCTTTTTCTTCAAATTTAAGTAAAATCTATTTTCTTTCTTCCAACTGTAGTACATTCATTTCTTCTGCAACTGCACAACCAACATAGAATTTCTTGTCAACTGTACTTTCTGCAGGTGAAAGGCTACAAAGTAAACGACTGAAATTACAAAAAATAGAGCATATTATAATTTAAAACACAAATAGCAGGGCTCAAAAAAACAAAAAAAAAATCTCTAGTCGTATTTTGCACCCAAAATTTTCATTTTGACAACCGTTATTTTGCAACTAATCATCGATTTTACAAACATATTAGCCGACGGTCATAATTTTACGCCCCATATTTGGTTTTTCTTTCTTTCTTTCTTCTTCTTCTTCTTCTTTTTTTTTTTTTTTTTTTTGTTAAATTTTACGCTTGCATCAACATTATTAAGATATTAGGATATACGTTTAATCAAATGCATAATTATCGTTACATTGGACAGTTGGTAGCTCTGTTTTGGCGATTTGAAGTAATTAAAATTGCACCTAAGCAGAATACTTTTGCGGCGAAAAAGAAAAAGCTAGGTGCCAATGGTGCCTAACTTTTTTTCCTAACTGAGAAACCTGATTAAAAGATACATTAAAATTCCGTTATTACGAAAGGGGTAGAAAATTTTGATCTAGAATTTTAAAGCCTCCAAATCCGACTCATGATTCTTTTAACCCAAAATTTTTTCCGATTCCGATTGTCAGTTAACAGACGAGAAAGGAAACTCATCGATTCTTACTCCTAAAATTTTAAAGCTTCCGTATTCCCAAAATCCCTCTGCCTCTGACTCCGCAGCCCTACGTACAACAACAAAATCATAAATGAAATATTGTCACTACATTGCAACCAATGAACTTTTGTTTTTACAGTATAATACTGGCAGCCGAGGTTCCAATTTAAAACTGTAAAATGCACAGTAATAAACTGTAAAACTAGCAATTTTACAGTTTCTAACCGAAAGTTAGAAATTTTAGTTTATTGCCGTAAAAATTTAGCTGTATTTTTCTGTAGAAACAGCAGTGTAATAATGGCAGCAGAGGTTCCAGTTTAAAACTGTAAAATGCACGGTAATAAAATGTAAAATTAGTAATTTTGCAGTTTATTACTGTGAAAGTATCAATTTTATCGCTTAGTATTGTAAAAGTAGAAATATTGCAGTATAATATTGTAAAATTAGCAATTTTTACAGTTTATTGCAATAAAATTAGCTGTATTACACTGTAAAAACAACATTCATTTTTTACAGTGATAGCCATGTAAATTTGCTAGAGGCACTAGATGTGGGTCGTAAGCCTCAGTTTGAACGTAACTTATTGAGTATGTCTGAGATAACTTGTTGAGTATGTCTGAGATAATTTATTGAGTATGTCTAGTTCATTTATACTTTTCATAACACCATAATTTCACCCTCATTACAACCATCAAATCAAAAACGACCACAAATACATTTTTTATTATTATTTTTCCGAAATTCGTTTGAGAATACCGCTTAGCCAATCTTCCGTTGAAGACAAGAATTCGAGTCCCATATAAATGAACCCTCATTGCTTCAGAAAATGAGTCACGAAGCTCAATTACTCATTCATTCGATCTACCTATACACTATCACGACTCTCGCGTTTCGGGTAATTCTGATTCCATGGGTATTTGCATTGTTTATCTTGTTTAAGAGGGCCGACCGCTGGAGACTAATTATTGGGCTTGATTTACGCGGCTGGGTCTTGGCTAAGCCAGTTGATTGGGGGAAGGCATTTCACACACATCCGTTTGGCTTGACAGTTGGCAGAAATGCCAATCGGCTTCCTTATTTGGCGACACGTGTACAGGTAAATAATGCATAATTGGGTTTAGTTGTAGAATGATTTATAAAACCACTATGTTATTTAGATTTGCCGAGTATAAGCATCATAGGGTATGTAAAATACCTCGAGCTGTGGGATATACCTCTTTAAAGCAACCACATCCACACTTCTTGTTAAATCGGGGATCACTCTTCCAAAAAGCCGGTTGTCGAGTTGAAGATCCTTAAAAAATTTTAAAAATATGAAAATTTTATATAAAAAGATTAGAAGTAAGTATATAATGAAAATGTTATCGTCAGATGTTTAAAAAATCAGTTTTTGCTTAACTAGTTTATTGGCGGAAAGCATTTCACACACATCCTTTTAGCTTTGACAGTCGGCAGAAATGCCAATCCGTGTCCTTATTTGGCGACACGTGTACAGGTAAATAAAGAATGAAGTGGGTTCAGTTATAGCATGATTTATGAAATCACGATCTTATTTAAATTTGCCTAGTACAAGAATTATAGGACATGGAAAGTGCTTCGAGCTATGAGGTATACCTCTCAAAAGCAACCACATCCACACTTCTTGTTAAATCGAGGATCAGTCTTTAAAAAAACCTTTCGTCTAGGTGAGGATCCTTAAAATTTTTTAAAAACATTTTTAAAAAATTATAACAAGATTAGAATTAAGTGTAGTAAAAATGTTATAGTAAGATGCTTAAAAAATCAAAAGTTGTTGCTTAGCTAGTTTATTAGCAGAAAGCATGTCACACACATCCGTTTAGCTCGGCAGTCGGCAGAAATGGTAGTCTATGTCCTTATTTGGCGACACGTGTACAGGTAAAAAATACATAAGTGGGTTTAGTTATAAGATGACTTATGAAACCACAATGTTATTAAGATTTGCTGAGTACAAGCATTATAGGGTATGTAAAATGCCTCGAGCTGTGGGATATACCTGTCTAAAGCAACCACATCCACACTTCTTGTTTAATCGAGGCTCAATCTTCAAAAAAGCCGGATGTCTAGTTGAGGATCCTTAAAAATGATTAAATATTTGAAATTATGCATAAAACGATCACAAGAAAGTATAATCCAAAATGCTTTTGTAAGATGTTTAAAAAGTTAGTTTCTACTGCGCTATTTTATTGAGAAGGGAGGGGAGGATTTCATACACATCCGTTTAGCTTGACAGTTGGCAGAATTGGCAATATTCTCCCTTATTTCATGACACGTGAAAAGGTAAACAATGCATAATTGGTTTTAGTAATGATGATTTGTGCAACCACAATCAAATCTAAATTTCCCTAGCACCATTCATTACAGGGCAGGGGAAATCTCTTAAAATATAGGATGTTAGGGGAAGATAGTGGTTCACACAAAACAAGGTTGTGGTTTCGGAGAGGAAAATCATAGACTCAGACTCCTAGAATTTTAAAGCTCCTTAATCATTTCCTCAAAACAACTCCGACTCCTCAACCTTGTTTTCGAGGCTCATGTGAATCAATCATATTTTTTCGGACTGCAAACTAGATAATGACGTAGACAATAAACATTTTGTCAGTAATTTTGTATTAACTAATGAAGAAATAGGTTTTCAAAAGTATTGCAGTCAAAAATACTGGTGAAATTTGCTATTAAAAAATGAAACATTACAATGTGTTGCAATTTTAATTTCGAAATTTTCGAATCAGATTACTAATAAAATATTCTGTGATGATATAATTTTTTATATTTAAATTATCAAGAGATGTTTGGGAGAAAGGGGAAAGCTGCAATGGAGCCGAAATAAAATGGGAAAAATTATTTCTAGCTCGTCCTGAAGATGTAGTAGCTTTAAACTCGTGCTTGCTTCTAATCTTCTAAGTCAACTGGATCAGTTCGAAAAAAAATTTCACACGTAATTTCGGCATAAATGCAGCTGTCTTATTCCTCCTAAGTCTTCTCTACATTTTGCATCCCTTCAACAAAAGTGACACAACTCAAAAAAAAAAAAAAAAAAAAAAAAAAAAAAGAAAAGAAAAGAAAAACAGCATTGTAGATAATTAAGGTTTTACGTAGTAGTTTAAAGGGGTTCAGCCACAAACATTTCTAATGTAAGCTTTCTTTTAAATTATAAAATTATAATGTGTCACTATTGATTAATAGTTTATTTACCACCAAATACCAGCCATGTACACTGTTAAAACTACTGGTTGCACAAGGCTAAACGTTGCAGCCATAGGGAGTCAAGTGGCACCCTTCATTGCTTGCTGCTGGTGCTACGTTTCACCTTTAAAGGTACCTGGTGCAACTTGTAGTTTCAACAGTGTAAGTACTAGTTTTGTGGCAAGAAAGTCTTAAGTCTGTACCTCAGAGCCAGGCTAACGTAAGTCCATTTTCGCAACTTTTCAGCAGAGGGCGAAAACGATTGTCGGTTGCATGCTGAATAATTGTGAAGGAATTTCTTTTATAGAATAATGTTCTCATGGGTCGATGCGGAGTAAGATTCTATACACAATGCAGTAATAAAGTGAAAATTACCATTTTTGGACTTACGTCGTTCTATTTCTGACATACGGAAATTTAGATTTTAAATCAATAGTACGTTTCAGTGGCGTATTCAGGAATTGATTTTGGGGGGGGGTGCACATCGAACATCGACACTGTGATGAGAAAGGAAAAAAATCAAGAAATATGGTGAAACTTTAAAAACGCAGTATGTCGATTTAATTTTTTCTATTGAACGTTGCTCAAAGATTGTTTTTTTTTCTTTTTTTTCCTTAAAAATTAATATCATGCAAGAACAGTAAAGCGCGGGTACATCACTCATTTTCCTCTAACATTTCCACAGTTACAGAATAACAATTAGTTTTGCTTTTTATTGTCAAAAACAGAAAATAATATGACAATATTTCAGTGTCCATAAAGTATTTTTCATTGAAAAAACCTGAAGCATATTTACATGAAGGTTACATGTTTCTTCAAAATTCGGTACCACCATTTTTTATAGTTTTACAAAATCTTGGGGGGTGCATTGGTCCCTTGGCACCCCCCCTGGATACGCCACTGGTACGTTTTCCCAAAATTTTTGAGTTGTGTCACTTTTGTGAATGAGGTGTGATTTATTTATTTTGCTTGCATTGTCTGTATAATGTTTTTATTTGTTGCAGAGCTGAGGTAATGGTTTGGTGTGTAATTGATTGCTGTTGTTTCTTATGCTAGCCCTGAACTTTGCAGGACCGAATGGCTGTCCGCGCAGGAGGGGCCGCCAGACCTACACGCGATTCCAGACGCTGGAACTCGAGAAGGAATTTCACTTCAACCACTACCTGACCCGCCGGCGGCGCATCGAGATCGCGCACGCACTCTGCCTGACCGAGCGACAGATCAAGATCTGGTTCCAGAACCGGCGCATGAAGCTCAAGAAGGAGATGCGCGCAGTCAAGGAGATCAACGAGCAGGCGCGCATGGAGTCCTCCTCCGCCTCCAAAGTCAAGGAGGAGGACAAGGAGAAGGACAAGGACAGGAAGGCCGCGTCCGACCCGCACCCCAATTCCATCATCACCTCACCCAGCTCGCTCATACTCGACGACAAAATTCGGAATCCGAAGCCCTAGAGAGGGCATCCTGTGGTGATGCTGTTCCCTCGCTATAGTCAGGCTCTGGTAAAAAACCATCTTGGACTCCGAAGCCCTAAAAACGGGCATCCACACATCTTGTGGTGATGCTTTTCTCTCGTTATAGTCAGGCTCTGGCAAAAAACCATCTTGGACTCCGAAGCACTAAAGAGGGCACACGTCTTGTGGTGATGCTGTTCCTTTGTTATAGTCAGGCTCTGGCAAAAACCATCTTGGACGAGTTGATTTCAGTTTGGGATGAAAAAGGAAAAATATCTTAGATTGGCCAACAATCCACCTCGGCAACACCTCACCCCTATTTTATCGAATGGAGTCGTTCAATTACGAGTCAAATGACAGTCGAGTTGAGTTTAGTTTGGGTTGAAAAAGGAGAAATTCTTAAGTTGGCCAACAATCCTCATCGACAACATCTCTCCCCTATTCCAACAAATGGAATCGTTCAACCCTGAAACGATCGGAGTTTGAGTTTAGTTTGGGTTGAAAATGGAGAACATCTTAGATTGCCCAGCAATCGTCATTGGCAACACCTCACACCTATTTCAAACAAATGGAATCGTTTAAACGTCAACCGATCGGAGGCCCACTTATCAGAGCCAGACTGTACCTTCTTTTGCCATAGAGTCGCGTTCACATACATATACGTATTTCTCAGATTCTCGGAGGACATGTGATGACAGCTACGGGAACTCTGTCATAGCTATTTTATTATCTCCGTTAGGACTTTATACGTATTTACCATTTTGAACCAAAATGATTTTTTCGTGAAATTCTGGAAACTGTTCAGGATTTGGCAAACATAAGAGTGTTCCATGTTCTACATTTTGGGAGGATATATTGCTTAAGATGATAACTTCGAGAAGTTTTCGAAGAATCAAGGGGAAGTGCATTGTAACGTTTCACTGATCGTGTCAGATTGAATAGTCACCAATAAAACAACAAAAATAAATGAGCTTTACGTATCTCAAACCAGTATTCAATGAATTTATGTAGTTTCAGAAGCCATGCAGATTTTTTTATGGCATTGTTTGAAGAACTTTCAAGAAACGAGAATTTAATTAATGCTTCATTTTTCAATATAATCAGCATGTACAGGTTTTAATTGCGAAACAAAATGACAAAAGATGATATTTTTACACTTGTATGTGTATGAACAAATGTATAAGTGTACCAACTCTCTATATTATGTTTTAATCATTTTATGGACTCTTAAGCTTTCTACCTGCGTTGGTAGCAACGGAATGCTACTAATGCATACCAATTAATTTATGCTACAGACTAATTTTACTCACAATGCTAAGTCTTACCTCACAAGTCCTATTTTTTCTTTTGGTGAATTTTTTGAAAAATACTATCTATTATTACCTATGGTCAAAAAAGAAGAAATAACAAAATAAAAGCTCAAAATATTGAACATATGTTAAATAGTTACAGTTATGAAGTATCACAGATAAAAGCAATAATTGATCAATTTGTGATTTTTTAAAAACAATCAGCTGGTTGTGTTTAAAGTTTGATAACTGGAGTGCTTATAATTATTACTCTTTACTTTCACAATCTTGAAAGTGATATGCACTTCCCCATTTCCTGCTATCATACGTATGAACTACTTAAAAGGACAAATTTTACCACAAAGTATTACACCAAAAAACTGTTATGACAATTTTAAAATTGCGTAATTATCTTACGCATCTATTTATTTTGAATGTTTTACTAGTGTCATGTTGTGGTAAAGCAACGTTAAACTTGATGCTTCTGCGGCAAAAACAGTGTGGTACTTCTCAAACATTATGCCAAGTGAAACTGGACGGACATTTCCTGGTAAAAAACTTCTTCTATGTACCAAGTTGTTCACGAAAACATGTTTTTCTTCGAAAAGAGTTGTAACAATTTGACGGTAAACCTTAATTAAGGCATGCAATTTCATATTTATCTATGAACCTTGCACGGCAAAACGTGAAATGTTGCTTTTACAGTATAATACTGGCAGCCGAGGTTCAAATTAAAAACTGTAAAATCCACAGTGATAAACTGTAAAACTAGAAATTTTATAGTTTCTTACTGTAAAGTTAGCAATTTACAGTATATTGCCGCACAATTTAGCTGTATTATACTGTAAAAACAGCAGTATAATACTGGCAGCAGAGGTTCCAGTTTAAAACTGTAAAATGAACTGTAAAAAACTGTTAAATTAGTAATTTTGCAATTTATTACTGTAAAATTTGCAGTTTTTACAGTTTGTTACTATAAAATTAGCTGTATTATACTGTAAAAGCAACATTCATTCATTTTTTACAGTGTGACTGGATGCAAGTAAGAAGGATCTTGTAACACAGGCTTGAAATTTTTCTTTACATATTATTTAACGAATATACAACACTTTTTTATATATAGCAGTTTAAGAATGCGATGCAGTGCAGTGCAGTAAACATAAAATATAGTTAATTGTAACGACGACAAATACAAGTATATTTTTTTTGTTTAAACTTCAATTTTAGCAAGAATTAAAATAAAAAAGAACACATTAATCATAAATAGATGAACGACATTCAGTCTTTAAGATTACAGAAATTCAAAAAGTAAGATAAGATGTAAAAAATAGCAGTATAATATTTTGTATGGTAGAAACAAAAATGATTTTATGTTTAATTATTCGCATAAAAGTAAAGCAAGTGATTTTAAGGTGATACCACAGATACAATAATTGGCGTCCATTATTATTTAAAAAAATCAAATATGGTGTTCTTTTTATAGGAAAAATTAAAAACTGCGTACTTTAAAATGTGAGTCGTAAGGCATTTTTTAAAATTTAAAATTTTACAAAAGCACAACTGTCAAGCAAAGATCCTTTTTACTTGCAAAAAATCATAGTATATCAGTAATTTTGCAAAATCTTTCTGCATAAAGGAGGTGCAATGGACTAGTCTAGCGAATTCGAAATCTATAAAGCAAATATTCAGTTAAGTAGTTCATTACTACTCAACTGAAATTCTTTCTCCTATATTACGTTAAGAAGATCTGAAATTTTTTTTAACGCGTGCTTATTTGACAATTTAGATTTTTAGAGGTGTGTTCAATTGTGTTATGTTTTAAAATTACGCATTAAAATTTCTGTATGGTACTTAAGTTAAGCGATGATTTGTCGTTACTTTCGTATTTATTGAACAGTTTATAGCTTTTAAAGAAAATGGTTAGTTAATTCTTACAGAATTTTTTTAAAGAAAAAATTGTTTTCTGATATTTTTCCTGTTTTCCAAAGACCTATTTAAAAAAAAAATTGTGTTAAATATTGTCCAGTTTATTAAAAGGATTTGCGTGTTTACAGATGTGCAGAGAAAAGTAATGTTGTGTAAAAATACTACTACATAAATTTTTCTCTCTTTTGGCTATGGAATATTTAAAGGAAAAAATGAAATAATAATAGTTATAATAATATTAGTAATGAAACAGAGTAAACTTTAAAAATTTGCTTTTTAATTTTCTTTTCAGAAAACTCACTCGACTAATTAGCTAGTAACGTAAATGAAGATTTATGAGGAGAAATAAGTATTGCTTAACGTTTCTAGCCTCTAAAGTAATAATTAAGAAAGGAATATAAAGTGACTACGTACGCTACCATTTTTTCATATATTTTTCTTCACTGTCTTTCTTTTTTCTCTAAGTTAAAAGAAATATCCTTTAAAATAACTGGACAGCGTTTTTTTAAAAAAATGGAAGTAATATAAATTGAAGTAATTAATTTAGAAAAACTAATTTGCAAGAATTTACAAGATATGTTCAGCTTGTTTGGTATACGTAGTTTGTTATATTGTACCTCTGTGAAAAGATATACTATTGAAATTTTCAATTTGTTTCATGTGATAATACGTTTTTGTGAAATTTATTCTATACAGTAGCGTTACTTTATTCTGTGATTCATATTAATTAAGTTGAGTTATTACTGTAATATTTGAATACAAAAAGTTTTAGGACAATTTTGCAATTTTAGCGAATGTTATTTGTTAACATGTTCAATTTTTTCTAAAATTATGTTTACTTTATCTACAAATTTATATTTGTTTAATGAATTATGTAAATGCTGAATTCATGATGCGTTACATTTGTCTTTGAGAATGCAGAAATTCAAAAAATAAGAAGAAAAAGAAATAAGAAGTTTTTTTTTTTTTTTTTTTTTGACTTTTTCAAAAATGTTCTGTATTGCGTCGTGGTAAATTAAAAAAAAATCTTCGCTAGAATTACATTAAACTATATTATAATTGTCGTAATATAATTGAATTTTCTTAAAGTGAGTGTTTATAATTTCTATGAATCAATCTAGCCCAAGCTACGGTCCTCGTGCCATATGGGATCTACGAAGATAATATACGTGTTTTGTTGGTATGTTCAATGATATGAATCGAACTCCTCCCACGAAAACCCACCAACTTTATTCAGTATTATGAATTTTTTACAAATTTAAATTGAAATAGTCAGAAATTAGCTCCAAAACAACTGATAGTAACGTCGTATTAATAAAGTAAGTAATAATATCAGTAATCATTATCTTTCTTCTCCCATATTATCTAAAAATATAAATTAATTATATTTAAATAATATATAAATAAAAAATTTAAAAATCTGTATGTGTTCTAGGTTGTAAGATTTATTGCAATATGAGGTGGCAGCCTCGAGTAGAATAAGATTGGACACCACTATTATAAATAAATGAGTTTTCAAGAAATTTAAATAAGTGGGAAAATTTCCCACCCATCCTTTCTTTCTTCATTTGCTTCAACGCATAGAAGTTGAATAATCCATAATCGTGAAACTTTCTAAACGCATAATTTAACTTCATTATCAAAGCCAAATGTGCAAACGAATAAAGTGCAAAAAAAAAAAAAATATATCTGCGGCTGAATCCACGACTCATGAATTCTGCATCAATTCCGTTTGATTTCTGATACTGACTGATATATGTACATCTTCTGAACCGATGTGTGACTAATTCTTATAGGAAGAGGATTCGCACTTCATCTAGAATATCTGCGCAAATTTACACTGCATGATGTGTGAATCTGCAATTCTTCACCAGAAAAATATGTTTCTTGCAGACAGAGTCAACCACACAGGCTTGCATCCGTGTGCACGCAACTAGAAATGCCTGTGCTCTTCTTCTCCAGTGGCAATAAGAAAGTGTAAAATATTTATGGACTTTGTCACTATGGAAGGCTGATTTTACTCAAAACTGCTACGAACACGCCAGAAGTTGATGGATAAGATCGATACATCTGTCTGGCATTGAGGTGTAAGAGTGAACCATATTTTACAGCTTTAATACCATGAGCTTTCATTTATCCACCTTTATCAGCTTTTGATATTTAATGAAATGAAAAAGACTTATTGAATATTTAATAGGAATACATTTTAATGCCATTCATTAAATTAATCTACAAAAGTATCCAATATAAATTCTATTGATAAATGGATTAGATATCGTACTCCGGGAACATAAATGACTCGACTCAAAGAAACTGCATAGGAGAAAACCAATGCGACTTTTAAGTTTTATCCTCAAAATACTACAATGAGCGCAAAATATTTATGATAATAAGTAGACTGGTTGGATTTTGTAGTCTAAATTAATAGTGTATGCGAAAAGTTCGAAATATTTTCTTCTAAATTATGAAATTTAAGTGATGTGTCGCTATTGATTCTATTATTTTCGAGCCATCAGGTGCCAATTGGATCAACTTTGTGCAAGTTTTTTGGCAAATAAAAACTATTGAAATTAGATTATAAATGATTAAATTTGTACGTTTTTTTTGAAGATGTAATTTTTAATTTTTTATTTATTATTTCAAAATAGCATTCGAAAGGGATTTGAACTGAAGAAAATAGTTTCATCCCATATATGTGACACCACTATGTCGTTTGCTTTCCTTTTGAAAGGTATGGATACTAAGATATATTCTAGCTTATAAGTTTTCCAAATCGCACAATAATACAGTATGTAAAATTTGAAAAGCTGTGTAACATCGTATTATCAAAAATCATAAAATAAAATGTTTTTGCAATTCCTCCTTTGAGTTCAATATGACTTGGGAAAAACAAAATGACGATAATATAACTATAGAACGATAATATAATACGACTATAAGTAAATCATATATATTATTTGCTGTGAAAATTTTTACACTCGTTTTATTACTGCAAAAACTGTAACATAACATTAAAATGGAAAAATATATTAATAGTATACAATTTAACTGAGTGTAATTTATATTTTGTTAATTACATCGCTAGTAGAAACAAAATTAATGCGATAAATAAATACGGTTACAAAAACGTTATCGTGAGACTATACAGTTGGCATGTTTATGCGTGGAGCTCTCATTATAAGTATATCAAAGTTTGATAATAATAGATCATGAAAAAGAAACAGCAGATTTTTCAGTAAAATCAGCTTTTCCTGTGTAAACAAAGAAGTAAAACAGGACTTAAATTTACTTGTTAAAATACGTATTTATCTCTTGTACTTGTCAATTCAGTGTTTTGTCTCTGTAAAGTTTTCTATGTGTCTAGTGTTCACCCAGCGAATACGTGTACGAAATCTTCAGTTAGCTGTAGCTTATGCCGTTAATCTTGTGCGAACCACTTCTGTCTTTTAGCTAAAACAGTCGAAAAAACAAAACATGTAGAAATCGTCAACGCACATATAGTTTTAATAATCATTATAGCTTTTACTTACTGAAATAAGATATATGGCTCTGGTACTGTACGAGGAGCTGTACTGCAAAGGTAATTTTTGAACTTTTTTATTTCCTAGAAATAAATTAATTAAAAAAAAATAAATTCCCCAGAAATATTGAAATAAAAATCTTTAAATTGCATATGAAAAGTCAACTTATGAGCGCTATTTAGAATTAAATATTAAATTTGTATTCTACTTTAAGATATAAAGCGTATGTGGTTAAAAAAAAACTATGTTGAAAATATTGACTTCGGAAATTGTTTTTTAAACTCTTTTTGTAAAAAATCTGTGAAAAGATGACAAAATAATTTTATATATGAATTCCCATAACTTTTTCAAAAATGGTAATAACAGACAAATCCCGTAAGTAGCATACATTTAATAATAGTTTTCTTATTATTTCATTAGATGATAAACCAAGAAGCTTATACGTTCTTAATTTAGAAACTTGTGGCCTTTGAGATATACGTATAATATACCCATGCCTTATATATCGCATTCCCTTACTAATTCTCAGGACAAGGAATAAACTACAATACCTTTAATACGTAAACCACTGTTTCTATCACATTATAAAGTGATTTATAAAACAGACTTTGGACTATTCTTAAAATAACGAGTATAAATGCTTTAATGTATATGCAATGAAAGAGTTTATCTCTCCATGTGTAGTATATACATTCAGGGTTTGAAAAATCCCAAGTGATTAAAAATAATGGCTTGGTTACTTGTTCTTATAGAACGGGAGAAAAAAATCCGTTATGAATATAATTTTTAATCTAGCATATTTCCAATATCTCTATTGTCTTCAAAATTTCGAGTAAAGTTATATTTTACTAGTGACTATTATATTGACACTTGTAAGAATTTAGATTTTACAATCCTCACCATTTTTTAATTTTCTATTGAGCAACTTATTATTAAGCTCTTATTTTTTCTCCAGCATTTTGAAAAATAGAGTGCAATGAAAGACGTTTTCAAATGTTGATGTAATTTGCTAATGCACTGTTGAAGTATTTATTCTGTTAAACTTGAAAAGATGCAATGAAAAGTAATTAAAGAACTTGTAAACTGTCAAAGTCATTAAATGATTTGCTTTACATTAATATGTTCCAACCTTTTATTCATAATTCTCTTTTTTCTTATTAATTTTAATAGAGCATCGTATAATTATTTTTTGACCAAGCAGAGCAGAAACTATGCTTATTTCTTTTGTAGGTTCCATGTCTTCTAGATTTTTATTTACGTTATGCTTATGGCAGACACGCGTTTAAAATAGTTGATGCGCAATTAACGGCAAAAAATTGTTTCCAACTTTTAAATTTTTTTATGGAGTTTTAAATTAACTTTATCGGCGTTTTGGTGGAAAAGTTTTTATTGTTTAATTAAATCCAAAAACATTCAGAAATTGTATACTGCTGTTTAAATATTGTTATTTTTCTTCTAGGGAAAATTTTGTAATTATTTTTCTAGTTAAAGGCCCTGCTCCACATTGACGTAAAGCAGAAAAATAAAGCAGAAACGTAAAATGGATTAAATGGTATTCCTATGGAAAGTACCCGAATTTTCGGTTTCTGCTTTCGGTTTCGGTCACGTTTTCTGCTGATGTGAAGCAGGGCCCCAAAGAAACTTCTTTAACGATTTAAAATTATTCAGAAAAAAAATTCTATTAAAAAATCGGTCTTCATATTTTGAAAGCTTCCTTTTTATCTTTACTAAGTGCGCGTAAATAAAAAAAAAGTTGTAAAAAGCACACTTGAAAAAAATCCTGAAAATTCAAGGTAAAAAGTATTGTCATCCATGCTGCCAGAACTTTTGTAAGTAAAATCCTATTTCACTGTTAAATTGTATAGCCACCTTTATGGAACTACAGTAGATTTTAACGCATTTTCTAGCGTAACATGCACGTAATTTTACAGTAAAAAATGATTTTACGATGGAAATCTGACAACATTGGTGACAGTACTTATTACAAATTGTTAGGATTTTTTACAGCTGCCATGCTCTGCCATATATTTTGTTTTTATATATTTGGTTGAATCCATTTCACTCCACTATTTTCAAAAATTAAAATTAAAAATATATATGCATCAATTGATTTTTATATTTAGGGACCATACTGTATACATCTTTCATTCAATAGATACGAAGAGATAATTTATTTATTTCCGAACACTATTTCATTGTTTCTTAACAAAAAAAGATACGTGGATAATGTCTAAGTGATTGTTTATATGTGCTGTCTGATACCACGTGATGCTTAAGTGAAAGGAAGCAGGTTTGTGATGTAGACAGAAAACAAGTTTCATCAAATGATAACTATTGATGGAAAACTGCTTTTGCCCATTATTTGTACAGTGTCCTATATTTTATGTCAAACAGTGCTGCAATACTCTGCGTCAGTCTATTTGTTCTGACCTGAAATTGATTATAATTAAAATAGTTACATCTTGTCAGTGTGTGCTTGTTTTTTCTTCTTCGAAATCATTTTTTTACACAACAGTTTTTCAATGTTTTAAACTACAGTTCACTCCAGAATATCCGCGGAATCGGGTGGCGCGGGTACCGCGGGTTACAAAAATCTCGGATAATCCGAAAAAAAAGCATAAAGTAAGGGGTAAAGAAGATAAAAAATGTCTTTTTGCTTTAAAATAATTGAATTACACTTAACACGTGATATGTACAAACAGTGACGATAGGTACAGCATAAGAAATTATTTTTATTTGAGTTTTCAAGCAGGAAAATCTGTAAAGAACTGATACTTACGATAACGCCCAGATAAAACAATTTATTGGATGAAGTGCACCGCACTCTTTTGGGTAAGAAATGTGAAAAAAAAACGATGTTTTAGTTCGTGTTTATTCGAAAAAAATTAGTTAATTGTGTTTGTTT
The DNA here is from genome assembly GCA_038373865.1 of Uloborus plumipes. Classification (NCBI taxonomy): domain Eukaryota; kingdom Metazoa; phylum Arthropoda; class Arachnida; order Araneae; family Uloboridae; genus Uloborus; species Uloborus plumipes. The sequence goes on from JAXGGA010001851.1 coordinate 91,272, forward strand.
CCTTCCCGAGACCTTCGCGGATAGTTCACTCGAGTTATACCACCTCTCTTTGTGATGCTAAAATTTCCTAAAGATAAAATACCCCGTATAGTAGCTGCTTAAAATGTGGCTTGCGATAGGATAGGCAATGCGAATGCATTATTAAAGCTTTAAGACGAGTATTTTACTCCGGAACTAATCCTTTCAAGAAAAGCATCTCCTACATCTTTTATCATTTAATAAAATTAATTGAATATTTCTTTTGGTTTTATTATTATTTTTTAAATCGAATTTATGAATATTATTTTTCATAACATTTCTGTTTAAAAAATAGGGTTTGTCTTATCGTGATTAATCAATCTTAAATCAACTTCTTAAAATGTAGATATAGATAGGGAAAGCATTGCAAATACATTATAAAAGTATTAAAACAAGTATTTTGCACTGAAAGTAATTCTTCCAAAAAATGTACCTCCTATATCTTTTATAATCTAATAAAATTAAATATTTCATTTAACATCTTTATTATAATCATAATTCTTATATAGTTAACAATTTATTTATATTTCTAATCTTATTAAGTATTAATATCTGTCACATTTTAGTCTGATATGTTAATTTAATTATTTTTCCAAAATTTCAAAATAATTCTCCCTTGTAATATACACCATCTTAGTATTTTATCTTCGACTGATAAATGCATATATTTATCCTATGAATATTTAAAAAAAATGAAAGGCACATGACAAAGAGGAAATTTTCTTTTTCTTTACTTTTTATTTTATTTTATTATTTATTTCCCCGCCTGGATATTTCACAAGAAGTAGTTGTTTAAAATTATTGATATTTTTCATTTGAAATGTAAAAAAATCTAGTTGCTTCTTATAGACCTTTTTATTAATAATTTTTGTTGTGTTTCCTTCTAAGGTTTTTGAGGTAGTTTTTCATCAAACCCCATTCACGAAAATAATAATTTGAATTATTTCTAGCGCAGAAAATTAAGAAGAAAGAGACAGAAACAACGGAAATAAGTAATAAAAAAAAATAATTGAGTATTTCAAATATTTTGAAACATTTTCTCCAAAAAAAAGAGACGCTCTTTTTGTGCAGATAACATAAAAAGTTTGATACGCATTGACAATTTCCTATTGAAATGAATTTTGACGGTATATTTTCTCAAAATTGTTATCAAAAATAGAAAAAAAAAGCGCTGGTGAGAGAGCGAGAGAAAAGACTTTCGCAGAAATTCCTCCTTAATGTTTTGAGCATCGATACTCACTTATCACCTTGTTGCCTCTCATTTTGAATTTTTCATCGGAATTCAGCATCACGATACATTCCATTATGTTTTCTAACAGTGAACGTGGCGTGGCAACGTGATAGTTTTATACAAATCTTAAACAGTAGACAATTATACAAACAAAAAGTACGTTTACAAAATGTTTTTATGTATTGTTGTTGTTGATCTAACAATTCTCTGTCGTTTCGCTTCCATTGGAAAAAATAAATAAACTATTCCAAGAAATCTGCGTGATTTTTTTTTTTTTTTTTTTTGAATAAAGGTGATTTAAATTATTATTAATTGAAAATAAACTAAAATTACATTACAAGTCTCAAGGTGGAAACCACTTTAGTTTATCGAGAACTGTAATGAATTTTATAAATTTGTGCTGCTTTGTTTCAGCTACTGTTTTCTTTTAAGGCGTCGTTTTGTGTATACTGTTATGGTTTCATTTTACACGGTAAGCAGCTATTTTTTTTAATTTCCTTTTGAGCCATCAAACAACCAATTTATTTTAAAAAAACATTAGAAATGCAATTTACATAATGATGCATTAAAAGAAAACAAAAAGTTCTGTCAAGAACTAAACGAGCCTACTTTCCCGTACATCGACATAGGCATTGTAGCATCTGATCAATATTCTCTTGATTATCTAAAACTAAAAATTATGTCAAACATATCTTTTTGCACTTAAAGCTGATTTCTGAAAGCAAAATATACCCCTCTCATCAGATAAAATAGACACGTAAAAAGTAAATAAACGAGTCAATAAAGTTTTGTCGCACCTTTAAAAGAATGTAACTGCTATAGTTCTTCCGTAGAAAAATTCCACAATCGTTTTCAAAAGAAAAAAAAAAATAAATAAAATAAAAGTACAAAGAACTTCAAAACACATTTTATCAAAGAAAGAAAAAAAAAACTCGTTCGTTAATAAAATGTCTTGAATTTCATTTTTAATCCGTTGCCAGTTGTTAAATATAAATAAGGAATAAAATGCTCTCGTGAATGAAAAATTTTTGTTAACAAAAAAAATCGTCTGGTAAAAAAAATAATAATAAATTAAACAAAACAAATAAATAAATATACAAAAAATCGTCTGCCCAGTCAGTCATTTTTTCTGAAACTGCATTTCCGCCACGTTTGCGGAGTCGGAGTCGGAATCAGAATCCTTACAGAAGATTATTCAAAAAAGTACTTTACAATACATTATTTATCAAAACCATTTTCTTACAAAGTTAGTTTGAAGGAAATCCGCCTTGAAGTTCAGAATCAACATTCAATTTAAATTTCTCCGTAGGCGCTCATGTTAAAATGTTTTCTGAACGGTTCATCATTGAACGAAAAATGGTTCAAATTGAAAAGTGAAATATAGGAATGAGCCTCTCCGAGATCTTTCGAACAAAACAAAGTTTATTCAATTCGGACGGTTCACTTAAAAGTTATTAGGTGGGGAAAGGTTGTTTGAACAGTTCAATGTTGAACAAAAAAAATGTTCAAACTGAAAATTTAAATACGGTAATGAAGCATCCTTGCTGAGATCTTTTGAACAAAAAAAAGTTTGTTTAAATTGGACTGTTCATTCAAAAGTTATTAGGTGTGAGAGCTTGTTTGAACGGCTCAATGTTGAACGAAAAATTGTTCAAATCGGAAATTTAAAAACGGGAATAAAGTATTCTTGATAAGATCTTTCGAACAAAAAAAACTTTATTCAATTCGGACGGTTCACTTAAAAGTTATTAGGTGGGGAAAGGTTGCTTGAACGGTTCAATGTTGAACGAAAAATTGTTCAAATCGAAAATGTAGATACGGGAATGAAGTATCCTTGAAAAGACCTTTCGAACAAAAAAAAGTTTGTTCAAATCCCCCTAAAAGCAAGACCCCAAAATTTATTTAACATATACTGAAAATTTATACTATTAAGAGAATATGTGGTACGAAAATTGTTCAATATCTCATTGCTTTGAAGAGAAAAAAACTTGGACATTTTTCAAATTTTCAAAATTTGCGGTTTTTTGATCGCATTTAACTCAAAACAGCAACTCTAGGGAAAAAAAGCTTTTATGGATTATGGAACCTACAGATGTGTAAAATAACATAAGAAAGAAAGTTGTGTGGGGTCTCGTCTCGTTTTCAAGAAAATAATTTTTTTTTTTTTTTTGTAGCTCATTTTAATGCTTTTTTTCTCATAGTAAAATGTGTCAGTAGGTCAGATCTGCTGAAACTCTAAGTATATAGTAATGATATATTTAAATTTGTATAGGGAAAGAGAAAAAAGACTAAAAACACTTAATTTTGTCTGAATTTTTTATAATTTTTTGCTTTTTAATTGCAATTAACTCAAAAAACGTGAAATCCTAAGGCTATTATTGAATGCACATGTTACTAGCTTTGAAATGTTGGAAAAAGTAAACTCGGTGAGGTATCTTCAGATGTATTCTAGTGGGAGGTCACAGTGACCTCCCGAAAAATTTCATGGTCGAAAAATTTTGCTGACGATTCGGCCAATTTGGAAACTATTGTAACTTTGAGATTTTTTAATGATACATTTTTCTCACGTGTGCTTGATCCTGCTCTGTAAAAATTTAAGTTCCAGTGCCGAGGAGTATCTTATACTTCTCATGAAGATGTTCTTAATTTGCCAAAGGAATTTCCCAATTTTTCCGAATGATAAAATACGATCAAGCCCACATGTAATAAATAAATAAATAAATGGGCAATATCTATGTTGCAGTATTGTTTCTAAAGTTGCTGAATCTTCAGAAAAATTTTCCGAATATGAAATTTTTCTGGAGGTCACAGTGACTTCCTTTGACTTCCCATTGGGGAACCTCTAAAAATACCTCACAGTATTTACTTTTTCGAATATTTCCAGTCATTGCCAGCTAGTGATATGTAAATTCAATAATTCCCTCAGTAACGATTTATCGTTTTTTGATATAATTGCAATAAGAAGCTAAAATTTCTATAAATTTAGACACAATTCAGTGCTGTGATTCTTTTTCACTATTACTATACACTCAAAAATTAATGTACGCACATACATAAATTATTATCATATATATTAAGTTTTAGCAGATCTGACCTACATACTGGACACATTTTACTACGGGAGAACGTATTAAAATCTGCTACTTTTTTTTTCTATAAAACTAAAGAAGAGACCCCTGGCCGCTTTATTTTGTACGTCGTTTTACACATATGCAGGTATCATATAATATAAAAAAATAATCATAACATGTAAAAAAATAAATAAATAGAAAAGTTCAATATTGCAGTATTGTTTCCAACTTTGCCGAATCATCAGCAAAATTTTTCGATCATGAAATTTTTCGAGAGGTCATTGTGACCTCCCACTAGAATACATCTGAAGATATCTCACCGAATTTACTTTTTTCAATATTTCAAAGCTAGTAGTATGTGCATTCAATAATAGTTTCAGGATTTCACGTTTTTTGAGTTAATTGCTATTAAAAAACTAGAAATTATTAAAAATTTAGACAAAATTAAGTGTTTTTAGTCTTTTTAGCCTACTTTCCCGTTAAAAATAAAAGAAAGACGAAAAAAGTATTAAAAGTAGCTTAATGCATCTAAAAAATATCGCCAAGTCCAAAAAATATCGCCAAGTTAAAAAATATCGCCAAGTCAAAAAAAAATATCGCCAAGTGAAAAAAATAAAAAGGTAAAATGAATATCGAAAAATTAAAAATTTGAAAGTAGGGTATTGAGATGGGGAATTTGTGTGTCGGTCGGTCGGTCGGTCGGTCGGTCGGTCGGTCGGTCGGTCTGTCTGTCCCCCCCTAATAACTTTTGAATGAACAGTCCGATTTGGACAAACTTTTTTTTGTTGGAAAGATCTCGGCGAGTACAGCTCATTCCCATATTTGATTTTTTGATTTGAACAATTTTTGGTTCAAATTTGAGCCGTTCAAACAACCGGTCCCGCGATACTAACTTTTTAATGAACAGTCCGATTTGAACAAACTTTTTTTTGTTGGAAAGAACTTTTCAAGGATACTTCATTCCCGTATTTACATTTCCGATTTGAACAATTTTTCGTTCAACATTGAACCGTTCAAGCAAGCTGTCACCCCTAATAACTTTTGAGTTAACAGCCCGAAAAAAAATGACTGACTGTGCAGACGATTTTTTGTTTATTTATTCATTTGTTTTATTGAATTTATTATTATTATTATTATTATTTTTGGCAGACGATTTTTTTTTGTAACAAAAATGTTTCATTCACGAGAGCATTTTATTCTTTATTTATATTTAACAACTGGCAACGGATTAAAAGTGAAATTCGAGACATTTTATCAACGGACGAGTTTTTTTTTCTTTTTTTTTTCCTTTCTTTGATAAAATGTGTTTTGATGTACTTTGTACTTTTAATTTTTTTTTTTTGAAAACAATTGAGGAATTTTTCTACGGAAGAACTGTAACAGTTACATTCTTTAAAAGGTGCGACAAAACTTTATTTATTCATTTATTTACTTTTTATGTGTCTATTTCATCTGATGAGAGGGGTATATTTTGCTTTTAGAAATCAGCTTCAAGTGCTAAAAAGGTATGTTTGACATACTTTTTAGTCTTAGATAATCAAGAGAATAATGATCAGATGCTAGAATGCCGATGTCGATGTACGGGAAAGTAGGCTCGTTTAGTTCTTGACAGAACTTCTTGTTTTCTTTTCCTATACAAATTTAAATCTATCATTACTATATACTTAGAGTTTCAGCAGATCTGACCTACTTGATGGACACATTTTACTATGAGAACAAAGCATTAAAATGAGCTACAAAAAAAATTATTTTCTTCTAAACGAGACGAGACCCCACGCAACTTTCATTTTTACGTTAGTCTACATATCTGTAGGTTCCATAATCCATAAAAGCATTTTTCCCCTAGAGTTGCTGTTTTCAATTAAATGCGATCAAAAAACCGCAAATTTTGAAAATTTGAAAAAAGTCTTTTTCTCATCAAAGCAATGAGATATTAAAAAATTTTCGTACCACATATTCTCTTCATAGTATAAATTTTCAATATACGTGAAAAATTTTTTGGGGGGGGGTAGCTTTTAGGGGGGAAATAACGCAATTCAAAGTCGAGCGAAAATGGTCTAAAAACCATACTTTGCGGCCCCTTAACTGAAGAAAGCAACACACCCCAACCCACATAACTACGGGGTCCTCATAACTATACACTGTGCAATCAATAAATGTAAAAATAACCATGGGGTGGCGTTTCTGTAAAAAACTACAGCTCACTGAAATGCGTCTTTCAGCCGTTTTACCAAAAAAAGCTGAGTATAACATCAAACGGGAATTTTTACCGAGCGAACAAAATTTTTTGAAGGGCTACAAACTTCAGAATGTTAATTTCTCATGACCTACTTTGACACATAAAAAAATGAGGAAACCAAAAATAGTCACTGCCACACCTTGTCTGAATTTCAAAATAATGGCTCTTAATCGTTTTTTTTTTTTTTTTGAAGAAGAAGAAGAAGAAGAAGAAAAAAAAAACTTAATACTTTTTTAAGGAACAGAGTTCAACACTTAAAATGCAGATTTTTTTATAAAACTGTCTTACTTTCTTTAATAAAGTGAAATGGTTAATTAGTTAAAATAAAATAACAAATGAGGTGTATTTTCGATAATGAATTAAAAAGCTGTTAATGAAAGCTTTTATTTTTTCAACAATTTTTCAAAGACACTATACAAAATCGTAAATAATAACATAGACATTGAGTTAGAACAAACAATTACATATTGTTCTTTAGATCAATTTCTAAATTTTTATAGCAGCAAGAAAGATATGGAATGAAAGCAAAACTCTTCACTTACTGCCATTATTCCATGATAACGGATACAGAAAGTCATATGTTAAATATTTTACCTGTTGTATACACACATACAGTTCTAGTCAGTCAGCAGACATATTTTAGACCATTAAATCTGCAAAGAAAATAGGTTCATTAACTACGTGTTACACTAAATCAGGGTAAGATAATTTACGATTTTTTTAGAAAAGAGACGTTTGAATAATTAATTTATTTCTTGTAATTTAATAATCGTAAGTAATACAGTAGATGTGCAACGCATTTATAATCGATTTAGGAACTGAACGTTTCCAAAGAGTATGTCTGATGCAGACCAACCCTAGCTTATTCAAAAAAGTTTGCGGTTATCTTTTATTAATGTAGAATAATTCTTCCTCTCTGTTTTTAAATCGGAGAATTTTCTGTGAAAGTTTAAAAGGTTCAGAAAAGTTAAATCAAGTTAATGGTATTTTTTTTCATAAAAAAAAGAGGCTTTTATTTATTTTTTTTTTTCAAATTATGTAAAGCCAACAAAGAATAAATGGATGAATAGAAGTGTTTGTTTGATGTAATCCTATTAAAATAAGTAATTGATCACTTGCAACATCAAACATTTCTCCTACAAGAGACATTCAAAGCTTGTTTTCCACAAAACCAAAAACAATACCACAAACTTTTCTTTTTCGTCTGATATTTGAAAAACGTTTGATTTGCTCAAAAGTTTACATTTAATTTTGAATCGAAAAATAAAACCATTTGTATTTGACCTTGACACTACACTAGTAGTGGACTTATAAACATAAAGAGAAAATGAAAAGAAGAACTGGGAACTTGAACAAAATTCACAAAATTATGAACTGTTTTTTTAAATTCCTTGCACTTACCTTTCAACTGATTCTCAGTATTTATTTTATCTTTTGCGTCTGAGTTTCTCTTTTTAGTTCATTTTTTCTTTATAAGTGATCTGCTAGTGTAGGTACAGGGTACAGGTTAAGTATTGATGGTTTTATCTTATATCTGCAATAAAAATTTTCAGTCATTTATTTTTTTAAAATAAATATATTAAATAAATTTCCTTTTTAACTTCAAATTCAATTTATAATTTTGCAGGTACAGGTTCCCTTACAGAATATAGACTACTTTCCTGCTCGAGATATTAAACGTAATAATAATGTAATTATTTTCTAAATGTTATAAAAAAGAAAGACAAAGAATAAGGGGGGGGGATTCTTATTTTCGTTGCATCTTTGAAAAGATTAGACTTACATTGCACTGTGGTCTACGATTCTGCGTCAGTTGTATTTCAGATATTCACTACAAGAATAAACTTATCTCGTTATGCCGTAAACATAAAAGCTCTTACAAAGTACTATCCACTAACAAAAAGTAACGAATTAAATGCCTTTCTATCAGATTGCATAACAATTTCATGAATATTTAGAAACTAAAAAGAAAGAACACGATGAAAAAACTAGTTTCTTACGAATTGCAAAGACCAAAACCTTTCTAACAGAAAGACAATGAAAACCACGACGTGTATTCCTAATTGGTAGTTTTCACACCGCCAAGCCGCATACAATCAATACATCTTAACTTTTATCAAACGGAGATTATTTTTTGCATGAGTATAAAAAAAGCCTATCTTATTAAGACATTTTTTCTTTACAAATTAATCAACCTGGTATTAAAAAAAAAGCTACCTTAAATGGATATGACCCAAACAATAGCTACATAAGATGTTCGCGAATAGTCATTGTAAGGAAAATCGCTAACCAAAACGTCTTGTTAGATGTCATGATACGAAATCCTTGGATATTTCTTTTGGATGACGGACTAGTTGGAAGAATGATGTACGTCATTTCCCATCTTCCACGCACGAATAGCATAGTTCAGTCTTATGGTCGGATTGCTTTTCTTAACATTAATTCATACTTGACGTTGGAAGAATGAAAAAAAGCCCTATCCAATTGAAGTTTTAATTCTTTATCTTTTGCTGCTGTGAATTCCCACAGAGTTCCTGCGTCAATGAAGGCTTTGAAACGAGCAGTCTTTACGGCTTCAAAAATAGTTGAGATTGTAGTTTCCTGCTGCACTGCAAAAAACGAACTGTTGTGTTTACTGTATAACACGGGCAGCTGAGGTTCCAATTTAAAACTTGTAACATTCACAGTAATAAACTGTAAAGCTAGAAATTTTACAGTTTAGAACTGAAAAATTAGCAATTTTACAGCTTATTACTACAAAATTAGTTGCATTATACTGTAAAAGCAACAGTATAATATTGGCAGCAGAGACTCGTGTTCAAAACTGTAAAATGCACAGTAATAAACTGTAAAATTAATAATTTTACAGTTTAAGCAATTTTACAGTTTATTACTGTAAAGTTAGCAATTTTACAGTTTATTACTGTAAAGTTAGCAATTTTACAGTTTATTGCTATAAAATTAGCTGCATTATATTGTAAAAACAGCATTCAGTTTTTACAGTGTGGGATACAAGTCAAGAAATTAATTCAGTGTTTCATCATAAATTTAGGGATATATCTTAATGCAAGGATAAAATAAATCATAGCAACAGCTAAGAGAAGTCAGCTGTTGTATTTTGTTCTTATAATTTGAAGGCTCGAGGTTTTTAATGAACAAAAGTGTTTCCAGACAATATGCAGCAGATTAATATTTGTTACTCACAGAAAAATTAGAGTGGAATAAGCTTTGTATTTACCTTACACATTTTGATTGTTTCAGTGCCTTAACCTTTAACTTCGCAATTTTTAAATTTCTATGAAAACATTATATCAGTTAGTTGTCAAGTAATAATAGATAAAAAATATAAAAAAAAAAGCAGTTTTAAATTGAATTTCAGTCATTTTTTTGTTTGCGGCAAGGTATAAGTTCCATAAACTTTCTTAAAAACGTTTTCCAATAGAGAATTAAAATTAATTTTAAATGAGTGAAAGATGTTCAAATTTCTTACCTGGTAATTTATATCTTCAAAAAGCAAGAGGAAGCATAAAATATAATGTATTCTTTTTATAGTAAAGACACAGATCTGAAGCATCAGATATTTTTATAATTATTTGCGATTACTGAGGACAATGTGCTGTCAACTAGTGACAAAATCAGCATGTATTTCGCTGCAATAAACTTTTTTTTTATCAAATAATTGATTTGTATGTATTTTTTTTAATGAGTCTTTTAAATTAAAATAAATCATATGTTGCAGAAATGCAGGGGAAAATGGTTCCGGTGGGAAGAATTTTGTCGTCTTAGAATAATTGAAACTTTTAGTTATGTTAGAAATGGTTCTGATTTAGTCGTGTTAGAATTATTAAAACTTTTAGTTGTATGAAAATATGTTTGGAGGACAGTAGTTGCATTTGTTGTAAAAAAAAAAATACTTTTGCTGCTGTGCAGTTTTAAGTTTATCTGACTATGTCTTTCTTTGGACAAAACAGTCTATTTTTTCTTTATTTTTTTAGGGAGCCTTATAATTTTCAGCATGTTTAAAACTTGTACAGAGTGAAATATATTTAATCAAAAAATATCTTTAAAACAATACTACTTAAATTTATTTTAATTAAAAGCTGTACACTATTGCAATAAAATGTGAAAAATATTTCTAGTGTGTCCAGTAAACTGCCAAAAATGAACTGTTGTTCTTACAGTATAATACTGGCAGCCGAGGTTCCAATGTAAAACTGTAAAATGCACAGTAATAAACTGTAGAACTAGAAATTTTAGAGTTTCTTACTGTAAAGTTCGAAATTTTAGTTTATTGTCGTAAAATTTAGCTGAATTATACTGAAAACAACAGGATAATGCAGCCAGCTGAAGTTTCAGTTCAAAACTGTAAAATACACATATTGAACTAAAATTGGCAATTCTTCTATTTATTACTGTAAAATCAGCAATTTTACAATTTATTACTGTAAAAGTAGAAATTTTACAGTTTATTACTGAAAAATTAACAATTTTTGCAGTTTATTACTATAGAATTAGCTGTATTATACTGTTAAAACAACATTCATTTTTTACACTGTAGATGTAGCTGTAAATCAAAAAATCTGGACAAGCTAAAACGAATTTTACGCATTTTGTCTCGACATAAATGCAGCTTTGACACCTCCTGGCTCTTCCTAACTTAAAGCACCGAAATTAAGCGAAGAATTATGTTTAAAAGATTCTATATCTTAAATGGAAATAAAATCATAATTCTACAGGTAAAAAAAATGGTCTCAGGAATGCGACTTTAAATTTTCCCTCTTTTCAACTTAACTCAACGGCAAAAATCCGCAGCGAAGTCGGTACTAATTCGGCGCTTTGTATTCACCTCCAGCCAGTTTTGGGAGATAATTGAGATTCGGCGATGTTTTATTCAAGCCTCCTTATCTCGCTGATATTCTGTAGAAAGGCGATTCCGTGCGAGATTTCTGTTTCGTGCACTTAGTCTGTTTGTTTTGGGTAATTCCTTTTCTTTCTGCTAATTTGGGGATGAAATAGTCTGATTATGGGAAACAATAAAATTTGTTTTGGCTCGTGGATTATTTTTGGCCAAGCAAGACATTATCAAAGAATCAGGTGTTGATGGCTTGAACGACAATGCATACTTAGTTTGCGTGTAATAGTCCTTGTAAGGTAATAATAAAAATTAATTTTAGTATGGATATATTTTTAAAATCTTTAATTGGAAAATACTTTGCCTAGAAAATTGCATAAAATAACTTATTGAACAAAATAACTTCAATTACCGTTGGGTACATACCGTTGGAAGAAAATAATTAGTTTGTCATCATCGTTAAAAATATTTTCTCAGAATGTTTATTTGCATGAAAGCAACGCAAGATTTTAGTTTAAAAATAAAACTATATAAATCAGCTTGTCAACATTAATACATTTTGAACGGCTTTGAATTGGCCAAAATTGTTTTTTACAACATTTTTAAAAATAACTTCAAACTGATTAAGCAACTTCATAAAATTAAATGAGAATAGACAGCACATTTTGAGGACAATTCCTTAAAACGGGTTTACTTTTTCTTCTTTTTTTAAAAGTTTTGGCGAAAACACTTTTAAAACTATTAAAAGTGTGTTTCATGTGAAACGTGTTACATAAATACTTAATTACATTATCTTCAATCCCTACTTTACTCATGAATCTAATAGTAGCCAAATCTGTAAGACTGCAATAGAGGAAGTTAATCAAAAATAATGTTCTTGCGCTTGTTAAAATTGTCCAATTATATGGATTTTTCATTGTGACCGGTAGGAAAAATCAGTGCTTTACTGGATTTGCGGAAACTTTTAAACTTAAAAATTGTCTCATATTTAACCCTGTGCAAATAAAAGAGTCTAGTCACTATAAAACTTAAAGAATCTTTTATTTGCTGCTTTCGACCGTGTACTATTTTAACATTCTAGAACTACCTCGCAATACATAACACGTAATTGAAGAATAGAGATAAATGTGCTATATTTAACGCAGTTTCAATGGAAGAAATAAAATATAGAAACAGTAATTTTTATTTTCACCGAGTAGTAAGATATGCACCCCCCGCTCCCCCCCCCCCAATTAATTCTTGGGTACGCCACTGATACCGCACTACAAAAAATAAAATGTTGTTTTTGCAGTATAATACAGTTAGTTTTTTAATTATAAGCTGTAAAATTGCTAGTTTAACAGTTTATTACTGTGCATTTTACAGTTTCAAACTGGAATTTCTGCTGCCAATATCATACTGTAAAAACAACCTTTTTTTTTTTGTAGTGCGTCTTCACGCAAAATTGAAAAGTGCAATCGCGCGAGCTGAGCTCCCTTGAGCACCCATGTAAATCAAGTAGACTGTAAAAAATAGATGTTGTTTGTACAGTATAATACAGCTAATTTTATAAGAACAAATTGTAAAAATTGCTAGTTTCACAGTAATAAACTAAAATTGCTGTTTTGCAGTAATAAACCATAACATCACGAATTTTACAGTTTATTACCGTGCATTTAACAGCTTTAAACTGGAACCTCTGCTGCCAGTATTATACTGTTGCTTTTATAGAATAACGCAGCTAATTTTGTGGTAATCAACTGTAAATATATGGTAATAAAATGTAAAGCTGCTGCTTTGCAGTAATAAACTCTAAAATAGCTAGTTTTACAGTTTATTACTGTGCATTTTACAGCTCTAAACTGGAACCTCTGTTGTCAGTATTATACCGTAAAAATAACAGTTTATGTTTGCAGTGTACTGATAGTGACTTAAAAAGCACATTTATATTACCCGTTTACAAAACTTTAAGTCTGCTTCCGAAATATTCACTTCAGCAGCCTCCATAGCCCCTCCCAGTTCCAACGAACACTGAGGATAATTCGCCATTTTGCATTCACATCGAATGAGCTTTCGGGATAATTGCGTATATCCTCGATGTTTTATTCAAGCCCTCTTATCTTGATGTCATTCGATGTAATAGCGACTGTGAGAAGGTTTTGTTTGACACAGCTCGTCTATTTGTTTTGAAGATGATTTGCTGATAGCCGTTGGTAAATATTGTGTAATTGATTTCGGGAAACAATGAAGAATCTGATTTAACATCGCCATTACCAGGAAGAATGGTTGTGAGGAAAGTAAGTGTTGATTTTGTTCGGAATGAATATCTGATGGGTGATTTAGTATAAGCTGTTTTGCCATAAATTATACTGTAGGATAAATACTTTGAATTTTCGTTAATAATCGACTATGAAAATTATTCAAAAATAAATTAATTTACAGTTAAGGAAAATTTCATTATACATAGTGCCAACAAGTGCACGTTTTTATTTCTTTCATACTGCAAAAAATGAACTGTTGTTTTTACAGTATAATAATGGCAGCCGAGTTTCCAATTTAAAACAGTAAAATGCACAAAACTAAACTGTAAAACTAGCAATTTGACAGTTTCTTACTGTAAAGTTAGAAATTTTACAGTTTATTGCCGTAAAATTTACCTGTATTATACTGTAAAAACAACAGTGTAATACTAGTAGCAGCGTTTCCAGTTTGAAACTGTAAAATGAACGGTAATGAACTGTAAAATTAGCAGTTTTGCAGTTTATTACTGTAAAATTAGCAATTTCACATTTTACTACTGTAAAAGTAGAAATTTTACAGCTTATTACTGTAGAATTAACAATTTTTACAGTTTATTACTGTAGAATTAACAATTTTTACAGTTTATTACTGTAAAATTAGCTGTATTATGCTGTAAAAAAAAACACTAATTTTTTCAGTGTATAAGACAGAAAATAGTTCGAAGAAGAATATTTCCATGCCACTCCCCACCCCCTCCCAATGCTTTACAAAGAATGATTCTAAAATTATCTATTATTTAACCTACAAATAATATTTAGCATAGTACCACTTTTAAAGCGATTATACAAAATAATAGTTCGTTGCAATGAATGCTAATGCAACGAAATATCCATTTCAACAAAATGTCAGTACGAACTCTTGAACTTCATTGTAATGGGGTTTCACTGAAAAAAAAAAAGGAAAGAAAGAAGAAAATGGTGTATTTTTTTAAAAAGTGGATGTCAGGAATTTCCAACCACATGTGACACAGCAGATGTGTTTGGTTTGTTGTTGAAAAAAAAAATGTTGGACAGTAAGAACATTGTTTTTAGAACTAAAGAAAAGAATTTATTTGTAACATTTTTTTGTAATACGCACCTTAATCGAAACATTTAAAGAATGCTGCCTGCTGCCTTTTTTAATGTAAAAACTTCTTTTTTAACTTTGCTTTCGAACTTGCCAACCATACATTGCTCAACGTAAAAATTCCTATACTGGAGTGAAAGGAAAGAATTTACAAAACATAAAATTTAAGAGTGCAACTTGTATTTAAATAATAATTCATATCAATAAATCAAATTTCCTAGTCAAAAAGTGGGCACATTTTGCAGTATTACCAGGTAGGGATTAAGTTGTCCTCAATTAAAGTAGAGAAATGTCCGTTTGTATGTACTTATTTTTGTATGCATTGCACGCTAAGAGAAAAATACGCACACACAGAGAGAGAGAGAGAGAGAGAGACTGATAATATTAGACAGACAAAATGAATAGAAAAAAATGAATTATAAGCGCCGATTCATGTAACAATTATCTTCTTATCTTTCTTTTCTTTTTTACAAAGCGCTTTGTCACCTCACAATTTTGTACCAATAAAAAGAACATCTGTTATTTTTAAAGTCGTTAATTAGCTGTTGAAGGAAAAATTTTTAATTACTTCTAAAGTTGGTGCAAAGCACTCCATATTTCGTAATCTAAAGAAAAAAAATAGTAATTAAAAAAAATACAAAAAAAAAAAATCCCATAACTTAGCAAAAATAGTAATTTTTTAGCAGTTTTCATTAGTTTTAAAAATTTAATGAAGAACTATTGATCGCAAACAGGCTGATAAAATAAAACACTTCTGAAAGAACGATAAAACAAAAGTCAAAATTCTGCGTATGCGTTTGAAGATATCGATATAGAACGAGCTTCAAATATTTCTTTCTGTAATACTTTCGAACAAATTTGTCCAACACTTAACGCTTTCGCATAAGTCTGAAGCAATTTCATTTCAATTACTTTCCTAAAGTTAACTCTTTTGTCAACACGTGAAACTTAACGAAGTCCCTGACTTTTATTTTTTCTCAAAATTTATGGAAAATTTCCTTCAAACTAATGCTCTGTTATTGATAGCGCTGTTTGATTAGAATAAGGAAAGTCTCACATGCGGAAAATTTAAATGCCTGGAAATACAACTACTTTCCGCGCATATAAGGTGATGTGTAAACCGTCAAGACATTTGAATGCAAAATACATTATTAAAAGTGAAGGTTAAACAAATGAAATGTTCCTTCTTTCAATATTTTTTACTTTTCAATGTGCGTATTTTTTGAACTTTGTTTGTCGTACACTAGAAAAAGTGAATGTTGTTTTTACTGTATAATACGGCTAATTTTATAGTAATAATTGCTAATTTTGCACTAATAAACTAAAATTGCTCATTTTGCAGCACCAAATTGTGAAATTGCTCATTTTATGGCAATAAACTGTAAAATTGCTAATTTTACAGTTTATTACCGTGCATTTTACAGTTTTAAATTGTAGCCTCTGCTGCCAGTATTATACTGTTGTTTTTACAGTTTGACATGGTAACATTTTACGGCAATAAACTAAAATTTCTAACTTCACAGTAAGATACTGTAAAATGACTTGTTTTACAGTTTATTACTGTGCATTTTACAGTTTTAAATTTGAACCTCGGCTGCCAGTATTATACTGTAAAAACAACAGCTCATTTTTGCAGTGTATTTGCGCGTACAGTAATTTAACTATACATGAGTTAACATAGTGAGCATGAGATTGGTTGCACTTGCAATACTTAGGTCAGTTGCATTTCAGCAACAAACTATCTTGCGTGCTTGTGATTAATTCTTAGCAACCCTGGACAAGCATGCGGTGCTTTAAAAGCATTTTCTTTTAATTTAAAGTAAGTGATAATTGTAGCAGATTATGTACAACATAAATCTTTCGCTGAAGAATATCGATATTGAAAACTTCCAAATAGCCAGATAAATTATCTGAAAAATGTTTTGCGACTTATATTTTGATTTGTACCTCAGCTTAGCTACTTCACTATAAATAACAAGTATACAGGAGTTAAAATTTTTGCCTAAACCCATTTCTGTGGTGTTTCGAAGCTTTTATTGATATAAGCTTTCTTTTAAACAGTTTTCCGTTAATATTTTTGCCGTTAAACCAAGCCGCCAATTTAAAATCGTTCAGTAAAATTTACAGTTTTATTTTTAGAGTTAACTATAACTCTCAGTGATTTATCATCCAACAAGTTGAGGAGGGGCTTAAACCTCAAATTTTAAAGGTGTTGAAGAAAGTAAAACTAATCACGGCTTTTAGAAAGGTTTATTAAAGAAGCTTATTAAAGACAATGAGGAGGGAAGAAACTATGAAATTAATAGATTAGCTATCTATACATTTTGGCCATAAAATTTCTTAAGCAAATACCAGTTGTACGTTAAAAATGATAAATAAATGCCATCATTCATAAGGTAACTTTGATTTCCAATTTTTGTATTTTTAACTGCCCCACTCATATGTTTATAGTGCTATTGCATCTGCTGGCATAAAACAGGAAAAGAATTATCCAAAAGTAACAAAAATTGATTGTAAAAATCAAGTTAGCTAAAACTATTGACTTGATTCAAAGTTAGCTCGCCATTTAGAGTAAGCTTTTACCCGTATAATAATATGATGTAAAAGTTAATTATTTTAACTAAAGTGGTTCAACTTAGAACTAGAAAAATAAAATTTCTTAAAGTTTAGAGTCCCCATTTATGTTCCTGATAATTTGTAATTTGGAAGTAGCTACACTACAAAAAATAAGCTGTTGTTTTTACAGTATAATATTGGCAGCCGAAATTCCAGTTTAAAGTTGTAAAATGCACACTAACTTGTAAAATTGCTAGTTTTACAGTAGTAAACTGTAAAATTGCTAATTTTAGTTTATTACTGGGCATTTTACAGTTTTACCTTGAACCTCTGCTGCCGGTATTATACTGTTAAAACAAGCTTTTTTTTTACAGTGTAAGGATGGGCGAAGGGATTCTCTTGGAATGAAATTCTTTGTCGAAAATGGCTTCATTAGCAGAAAATGTATATTTGTTCAGTTTGAACCGACATAGCTTTGAATAATCGAAGTTGATTGGTAGGTTGAAGTAATTGACAGTTATAGGTAAGGACTGATCCTTTTGCTTTAGTGACAGTTATTTTTTTATACATACTAAACGAGAAAAATCTTTATTTTTTAAAAAATTGTCTCTACAGTTCACCAAAAAAAGTTATCCAAAATGTCTGAAATATGATTTGTTCAACATGAAGCAATAAAACGTGTTCAACACTATTCAAATTCGCCGTGAGTACTCAACAAGTTACGAAGTAGCACTAGCCACGACTTAAAGTGCTGTTAACAACGTTTTTTGTTACAGCAATTTCTTAAGCAAAAGCCGTTTAGTGTTGTTACAAGTGACGTGAAAAAGAGGAAAAGATGGAGCCAGCAGCCATTCCATCTTCTGTGAATACTTTACGAGGCATTTATGGAAACACCCATAAACAGTTAATAGGCTCTAAAAGTTGAGCTGACTACTTTCGGCCCAAAGAGCAGACGTACATAAACTTCGACAGTTATGTGGTACTCCGAATCGCTTTTAAACGCTCTCGCAAAATCCGGGATTTGCCATTTGAGACACACTTTAGCCTGGAAACACGAGTTGCGTCGTACGTTATGGACGTAGTAACGACATGGTATGAATGAATGGTTTTATTTCGCTCCAATCATTTGAATGAGGCGTTGTTAGGCAAGTAACGGTTTCCTGAAGACATTTTTATGTAGGTTTTTTTTTCCGACGTTGAATTTTGATGGTTGGATAATGCGGGTATAAAGTACACATAAACGCGTTTTATTTTCATCTGCGTTTCTGTTATGGAGTATATGTCGATATTTAAATTCTTGCGGTGTTAACAATCACTGAAATGGAGGAATAAAAATCTCTCTAAAGTGTTACTGGATGATACTAAAAGGTAACTTTTATTTCTGATGTTACAGCTTATAATTCATATTCGTCTCAATTTTAGAGGAAATATTCAACTAATCTGGAGTGTAATCAATTAACGGAGAATTATGTTTTTAAAAAGGTAATTCGCGCATCATATATGATCTTTAAATATTATTTTTAATCTATAAAATCTTTCAACGTTAAGAAATTGCACTTTCTATCAAAACTAACTAAATAAATAAATTTAATTTATTCAAATAGTTTATGAAATAAATTAAATATAATAATAATTACAGTAATAACTATAACAATAAGAAGAATAAATAAGTAAATTGAAAAAACATATTAACAGATAAATATTAAAATGGTGAAGGATGTAACGAAATTGATTGATTTGGACATGGTTATTTGATTGATTTTAGCATGGAAATTCGATAGATTTTTAACATAAACATTTGATAGATATTAAAATGAGAATTGATTGATTTTTCTGAAAAATTGCTTGATTTTGACATGAACATTTGATCTATTTTGACATGAGCATGTAGAATGTCTAATCTAGGATTTGCCATTTGAGACACACTTTAGCCTGGAAACGCAACTTGCATTTTACGTCATAGACGTAGTAAGGACATGGTATGAATGAATGGTTTTCTTTCGCTCCAATCATTTGAATCGTGAATCTTGGTGGTTGGATGATGCGGGTATAAAGTACACATGAACGCGTTTTATTTTCATCTGCGTTTCTGTGATGGAGTATATGTCGATATTTAAATTCTTGCGGTGTTAACAATGACTAAAATGGAGGAATAAAAATCTCTGTAAGGAGTTACTGAAGGATACTAAAAGGCAACTCTTATTTCTGATATTATGGCTTATAATTATAATTCATATTCATCTTAATTTCAGCGAAAGTACTTCAACTAATTTGAAGTGCAGTCAATCAACTGAGGATTATATACTTAGCGATAACTTGTACATACATATGATCGCAAAACATTATTTAAAGTAAATAAGATTATTCAACGATAATAAGTTTGACTTATTGTAAAAACAAATAAATAAAATTCAAAACATAAAATATTGCCAAAAGTAAAACAAAATAGATAAATAAATAAACAAATGAATAAGTAAAATAAAACACATAAAGGAATCTTAAAATGACAGACAGAAGTCGTGAACTGTTTTATTTTCCTTGTTCTCCTCTTTACATTTTTAACATTTAATTTATAGAAAAAGGTTAATTTTACGCGTACTTTTAAAGGGTTGGATGACGAGGATTTTGAACTCGTTTCATTCTCATCTGCTTTTCTGAAATGCATTTTCTTCCATATTTAAATTTATACGGTTAAAAAAAAATCACTAAAATGGAGAGGTAAAGATGCATGGTTATATGTTACTGAATGGTACGAAAAGGTATTTTTTATTTTTGATGTTATGAATCATAATTCGTATTATTAGTTAATGAAGTCTAAGTAATAGGAAAAGTAATCAATTAACTGAGAATCATATATTTTTAAAGAAATAATGCATACATGTATAATAACAAAACCCTGCTTCAAATCTTTAAAATCGTTTAATAATAAGAAATTTCACTTAACTCAATTAAGAGATAAAAATTAAAAAAAAAAATCCTTTTTAGCGAAAAACGGAAATCATGAGCGTTTGTACGTTTTTTTTTTTTTTTGCAAGCAAATGTATGACATTATTATATACTAAAAGCGTAAAATAGTAGAGAATCATACAAGTAAAATATATTTAGTAAATTTTAACATCCTTTCCTTAAATAGCTCCTCGAAGATGTTATTTTTTACTGGTAATATATTTAGTGTATCTCATTATAAAAAAATATCATTTTTGAGAAGAAAGTCTTTTCTACCCCCCCCCCCAAAAAAAAAAAAAGAAAATGGTAAAAAAGACCTTTTGTACAAAATTTCATTAGTAATTTTACAGCCAGGTTTTTAGCGCACTTTTGCATTAAATTTTAAAAATAGTCATTGTACTAACAACGACAATAACAATTTATTATAAACGGAAAATAAGAATTGAAGTAAATAAAAAGATGACAGTGAACTGTGCCTCTCTTTAAAATATCGTTTAGAGTAAAAACAAAAGCAAAAGTAAATAAAGTATTTCAGTTAAGTAGTAAAGGATAAGAATAAATATTCTATGATTAAAATAAAAGTTAAAAGTAGACCTACATGATGGAAAAATGGGTTGCTCGGTTTGTCGTTTTGGGTCGATACATCAATACGTCTACATTGATTAATAGTTTTTTAGTGCGATCTGTCGAATTTAACTGGATCGATTCATGATAGTTCTCTGCATTGGAATAATGAAAGATTGCATTTAACTTTTTTTTTTTTTTTTTTTTTTCACTTTTTGATATGACTTTTCAAAATAACATCAAGCCCAAGCTAAAATAATTTAACAGCCGTCAAGAATGTAATATCACTCGAAGCAATGTTTTCCGTTTACCTTTAGATCAGCGGTAGGCAACCTGCTGATCGCGATCGACCGGTCGATATCAAGCCCACTTTAAGTTGACCGCAGCAATATTTTGAACCTTGCTTTTTCTCTTTGCTTAATTAATTTCCACTTATTTCTGGCACAAACTTAGGATTAACGTCTCAATCAAAAGTTATTTGAAAAAATTCCAAACTTTTTATAGTCGCCAGAGCTTTTTTAGTCAATATTTGATCAATTTTAAACCAAGCAATATTCCTGTGTCTTAAAATATTTTGATGTGGGTTAACACAATATTATTTTAGCAATTTGAAGTAACTATGTACTTAATAAACATCAACCTTTTTTTTTCTTTTTATTTATTTTTTATAAGAGTTAAGCAACAATTTGCAGTCTGTGTTGCATCAATTTAACCGTGTATGCAGTACATCTGAGTCTATAGTGTATGCATCAAGCACCCCCCCCCCCCACACACACCAGCAAATCGATCTTGTGTTTACACTAAACTAAGAAAGTATAGATCTTTAGTCAATTTAGGTTGCCGACCACTCACTTAGATGTAAGTCACAACTTATTTGCCAACATACGGATATGCGCTACTAGATCAAATATTAATTCCATTACAATGGAAATCAAACGATCTTCGTATTTACATACTGATAACTGCTGCGATCGTTTTCTTGTCGTTTCTCACCCCACTATGCCACCACAAAAGGGCCCTTATTCCCTTTAAGCCTCACCTGTGTACTAACGATTCAGTTGACACAGCAGCTGTAGCACGAGCAAACTATTCAAATGAGAAGTACAAATAATGATTCATCGTGTATGCATTTGAAGTTTTATGTTACGCATTGGCAACGAATTCGGCGAAGATGTCTTGAATAATGGATTATGTAAGTGTCTGTTTTAACACCTTTTCTGATTCTTGATGCTTTCCGTCTTTTTCGTAAGAGCACATCTTTGCTTATGTGTTAATGTCAAACCCCGATTTTATGTTACCCGTCTGTTTCGTAAGAGCACATTTTTGCTTATGTATTACAGTCAAACCCCGATTTTAAGTTACCCGTCTTTTTCGTAAGAGCACATTTTTGCTTAAGTGTCACAGTCAAACCCCGATTTTACGTCACCTGTCTTTTTCGTAAGAGCACATTTTTGCTTATGTATTACAGTCAAACCCCGATTTTACGTTACTTAAGATTCTGGGTTAAAAATCGTTAAATTCGATAAATACATAGAAAGCACCAGCTGAAGGGACCTGCTGAAGAAAACGTAAATTGTGAGAAAAAAATAAGTTCGGAGGACGTAAAATCGGGGTTTCACTCCATTAGTTACACAACTCTGCGCATTTAACTTTTGTAAAAATAAAAAAACTCCCATTTTCGTTACTTAAGATTCTTGGTTAAAAATCGTTAAATACGGGAAATGCATAGAAAGCACCAGCTGAAGGGACCTGCTGAAGAAAACGTAAATTGCAAGAAAAGAGCAAGTTCATGTGACTTAATGTTATCGTTGTTTCACTGTATTAATTACACAACCCTGTGCATTTAAATTTTGGAAAAATAAAAAAACAATTTTCTCTGATTCTTATGTTATTTGGTCTCCTGTTTTTAAAAATGATTTTTTCCCGTCACGTCAGGATTTGTTGTAAAATTGATAACTACCTTTTTTTTTAAAATTTGCTTCAAAAATAATTATTTCTACCAATTTTACCTGCAGCTTCTGACAACAGGTTTTTTTTTTTTTTTAATTGTTGCTTTTTTTAATTGTTTTTTTAAATTGTTGATATGTTCCATCCTAATGATTCATATTTATTTTTCAGCAATAAGTTACTTTTTATTTTTCTAAATTTAAGAAAAAAGGATCAAAAATACCAAATTTTTATTCATCCGTTTGGCAAAAAAAGCTATGTCTCAGGAATAAATTTTTTACAGAAAAAAAATAACATCTTAGGAGTACCAAATATTAATTGAGATTAAAAAAGGGATTTTTTATCCTTTACTTAATTTTTTATGTTTAAATTGTTTTTACTTTTGACAAGAAATCGTTTTCTCTTCAAATTATGCAGTCCCACTCGGAAGATTAGCAATTTGAGATTCAAGCAATATATTAGATGAATTCGAACTAATGTACAACGAATCGATTGTTATGGCTTAGACTTGGCTACAAAATTTTATTTATTTATACAAATTTATTTCTAGTGAAATTGGAAATTATATTTTTATGGTATGTTACCAAAAATATAAATCTAGAAACAGTGTCTTCTGAAGGGGACTTACATTAATCATACGTTTACGTTTTCTTTCTCTCTTTTTTTCCCACAATAGTGTACATTAAATATTAAAGCAATTCTTTCTTAACAAATATTCTATTATAAACTACACAGAAATTTATGTGAAATAGGGTTAAAAATATTGTCAATATTTAGACCAGTACTCTTTTCAGTGGGAAATTTTCAGGAATTATTTTGTTAAGTGTGTAGCCAGGAATGGTCTGAAAACACTTTTCGTAAACTGTGTTTTGAACTTCCTGTTAAAAGTTTTGGAAAATGTTAAAATTAATAAACATTTCTAAATGGAATGCTTACATTTCAAAATGCAATGAGTCATATCGGGAAAGTCAAGTTTAAGCGTCTTTTTAAGCATTTTGCCGTGAAAGTTCACAGTGAAATAGGATGCCAGGCTTTAAAATGAATGTGCAATGACGTAATACAAAGATTAAGCATCAAAATTTCAGACTATCTTAAAACAAATGTCAGAAGAACATTTCACAAAAGTCTAAAAAACGTGTAGTTGAACCAATTCTTTCAGAAAGAGCAACAGCCTGGTAACGATGTTGCAGTACATTTGCGAAGATCATTCACAGTTGGGCACTATGTACTTTCTTAAATGACCTTATTGGACACAAGGGATCATTTTTATGGATTACAACCTTTTAAACTCGCAATAATACCTTTAAATATCAGTTACACGACCGAACACGCATGCGTTTCGACACACCATCCAAAGCTGGACATAAATAAAAACTCAACAAAGAATTTTCTGAACTATCCTTTTTACAGAAACCACTCATTTATTAAAACGAATGCAACTCAACTCGGGCCGGAAAAGCTGAAAAAACACATTCGTTCTCGTCTCCTTTATGGAGGCCTCGTTGCCATTCTCTCGTCGAGCGATGTCTGTCGAGTTCGCGGAAATTTATTCGAGTCCCTACGCCAGACACCCAGCATCGCGAGTTCGAGGAAAATGACTAAAAATAACTGCAACTGTCACGGCCCCCCGCCCTCAGCAGAATTTACTATTGGAGCCGTGTCGATGGGTGTCTAGTTTAATGGGAAGACTGGGTGTAATAACATACGTCAGTTACCCTACATACCCTTCCCGATTTCGTAAGAAAAAAGAGCTCGGAAATATAATTAATTGCTAATGAGGGTAGTCGAGCAACATGGTATTGGTTCCTTTATTAAGCCATACGGCATGGATGTAATATTTGCTATTAGTATGTGGAAACAGGCGTTCCGGCTCTCTCAGTGAGTTAATTAGAAATTTCGAATTATTTATTAATAAAAATGTAATGGAAGACGTTCTGCGGCAGGGGGTGCAATATTGAAAATGGAAGGAAGAGGACGTAAAAATTAATGGTGTAACGTAAAAGTATTTAAATGGATTTGGAGAAAAAGTTCAAGCAAGATTTTAGCTCTTTTGAGAAAAAATACTAACGAAACTGATGTTTTGAAAAACAAAAGAAGTAAAATCTCCTGCTGCTGAAAAGCTCCGCTTTGAATATGAAAACGCCACTTATAAAATCACTAGATTACAAAATCATTCGCTTTTGAAAATCAAACCTGAGAAAACAGAATCATTTCAGTATTAAAACACCCTTAAAATATCCATAATAAAATCATTTTCGCCGTTTAATAAAATCAGCATACTTTAAAAATAAATAAATACACACACATTTTAAATTCCAAAGTTATATCACACCAAGAAGGGAAGGAATTTATCGTGGAAGATAAAGAAACCACAGTGCCAAATTTACCCTCTTCAGTTGACGCCAGAGCATGATGTATGATTTCGCACGTTGCATTTTTGAGCAAATAGATGAGTTGAAAGTCACAAAACGTTTTATAAACTTTCAAATGATACTGAAAATTTATTCTCAAGCTACGTCATTCCGCAACGATGGGACATGTTTTAAGATCCTTGTGCAACAAAGAAGAATGAAACTCCTGTTTAATTAAATTTTAACTGTATTTTGAAACACTTAAAATAAAAATAAGTGAAGATATCCCTTTCTATTTTTTAGAGTATTAGAATCACAGCAATTTTTCTCTTATTATTTATTTATTTTATTATTTTTTTAGGTATGCCGTTTTTTTTTTTAAATCAGCTGCTTTATAAAATCAAATGTCCTTAAAACGAACGTGAGCCTAATAAGCGGCGATCAGTGTACAGTCCTTAGCAGGAAAGTTATCTGCTGACTATCAATACGATATGTGTGTCTCATGAAGAGCTTGAAAAATTTTCTGAAGCAAGCAATGCTCAAAAAACTTATGCTGTAATGTATCCCTGACAAGATGCGAATAGTTTTTTAAAGTATTCGCATGTGCTAAAACGGTTAATGAAAGTTATCAGCTCGTAATTTGATAACCTTCTCGAGTTTAATTATTTTATCTTGCGATGTACAGCACACCATGAATATTTGTCGATGTTAATCTTTTAAAAGCGATTATCATTGGAGAGAAATACTTACCCATTAATGCCTAGCGTCCCTTTTTTGGGACGATCCGAAAAAGGGTCTGAATTTCCCCAAAATGAACATTTCAACCAAATAATAGTGTTCAATGAGTACATTGGTATTGTTTCAATTTGTTACTAACATATTGCAGCACATAACCATTGTAAAGTGCGTTCTGTAGCAGTTTTAAAATGATCTTTATCAAAAAGGACATCGTTCTCAATCTCAAGGAAGAAAGCTAAGTTTTCAAAGTTATTCCCAGATTCCCAGTTTATGTCAATTGCTGATTTTATTTCTTCTTATAAAATGTCTTTTTAAGTATTATATCGTAGGCAGAAAAAAATTTTAGTGAAAAAAGTATGTACCCACTGGTGTCTAACTTTTAAGGGACGATTTTTCTTTCCTTAATAAAAAAAAATTATTTTTTACATAATATTTTTTTTTATTATTTTTCCTGTCCATTAAACACTGTTTGTAACCAGTATACAAAATATTTGTGGGAAAAAAAAAATGTCAGGCATTAATGGGTTAATAGAAGACCGAAAGCACAATACGAAATTATTGTGCGTTTTAGAAGAGATAACATTTATGAGATAACTGCATTTTTAACCATACTGCGCCTATTATGGAAAATATGTATTTCACAAACAATTGTGCAGACACAATTTCTAATAGTTTAATGCTTAAAAGAAAATGTTGAACCATCTCTCTCTCTCTCTCCATCTTTCCATCATCTCACAAATATTATCCCTATTTCGGATAAACATATCCCAAACGTTACATACAAACGTTACGATAACCATACAAACGTTAAGATAACTTGCTTTTTCTAATTTTATAAATTGCTAATTTGATTTCAAAATTACAGCACATAAATAAAGAACAATGAAATACGTTGTCCTTTATCGTTTTTTTAATTGTTTTTTACATTATTTTTTTAATAATTTTATTGTCATCTTTCGTTGTTTTGTAATAAAACTTCCATTGAAACATTACTTTTACGAATAAATGAATAAAATAATAAAACAACTTATGAGAAAAAGGTAAATGTAATAAAAAAGGGAGTATGAGTAAGAGAATAAGATAACAAGTGAATGAATAAATAAATGAACGAAATATCAAATTAAAGATTGTTAATGAAGAAAATAATAAATAAATATATAAGTAGTTTGATTAATGATTCAATCAATAAATGAAATGAAGTGTTTATTATGCCTTATCCAATTGGTTCCAATATATTCCACAAAATATTCGTTCTAATTCCTGCATAATTTTCACTACTGAATAACACAAAATTTTCATCTTTGTAGGATGAATTACTACTTTTAGAGTGAAACCAATTCTTCTGCTTAAACTGACCATACAAATTAATTATAATAATCTTTAACTCACTAAATTGGTGATGAAAATCAGTTTGTGCAAACTGTCACCAAATTTTCCCTTTGAAAAAATTTCTCTAAATAACTGAACTTCAACGTATTCCAAGAGACATTATTACAGATTTTTCCTATCTCACAAAGATTTGCTGAATAACGTAGGAGAGAAAACATTCGCTCCCAATAATTTTCTAACGGTTAGTCCGAATTCCTGAATATTTTTCATATCGATAAATGGTTTACTGAATAACAAAACGTTTTACAATCAAAGCATGTATTACTACTAGTGCTGCGACATCGTAGTCGATGTTTTGGAAACATCGATGTTTTTACCGTCGATGTTTTGGGTTCGATGTTGCTTTCGATGTCGACGTTTTATATTCCAGCAAAGAAAGCTAAAGAAAAATACACGATAGGCATTTAGTAAAAAGTTTTCATCTTTATTCAGAAGTTGAAATATTAACCTCATTGGAAAAAAAAATTCTATGATTAGTATCGATGTTTTACTCTCGATGTTTCTGAAACATCTCTAATTTGCTTTCGCTGTTTTTTTTTTTTTTTTAATTTTTTTAATGTCTTTTAGTGATCGTTGTTTCTCGTTCAATGTTTTTTTTTTCTTTCTATGTCCTTTTCACATTTCAGCAAAAAACAATAAAAGTATGCGATAAAAAAGATTCATCTTTCTTTAACCACTAATTGCAATACCTACCAAATTGAAAAAAAAAAGTTGCCTTTTTTTAATAACTAACGATGATTTACTGTCAATAATTTTTAAACATCGTTGTTTTGGATATGGAAAAAAGTTTTCTTAATTGACATTGGTTGATGACAAAAGATATAGCGAATTGAGGCGCTTATGATGGGGAGTAACTGAATAACTGCACATTCAAATGTGTAAGCAATTAAAAAAAAAAGATCGATGTGTGATAACATCGATGTTTTTTGGACGATGTTTTAATACCATCGATGTTCTTATTTTCCATCATTGATGTCTTGAAACATCGATGCTTTGACTTCGATGTCGCACCCCCAATTACTACTTTTAGTTTGGGATCAATGATTTTTTCGTTATTTGTACTGGAGAAAATATTTATTCTACTCATCTCTATCTCACTAAATGATCAATAAAGATCACTGTGCCCATTATAACTAAATTTTATCACTTAAAGAAATGTCTCTAAATAGCTAAAGTTCAACGTATTCCACGAATCATTACTCCAGATTCCTCCATAATTGTAATATTTCGTAAAGGTTTTTAAAATAGCACAAGGGAGAAGGCATTTCTTCAAATATCTTCCCAAAGGTTAGTCCAAATTCCTCCATAATATTTATATCTTAAGATGATTTATCGAACAACACAAGGCAGAAAACATTGCTCTTAAAAACTTCTCGATGGCTATTTCTAAGAATATATAACAATAACCTTCATATTTAATTGTTATAGCAACATAATTCTAGGTGAAAACGAAACAATTATCTTATTTCGCTTAATATATTTATTTCGCAAAAGAGCCTCAGCTTCAATCGTGCGAAATTCTAACATCATTCATTTGAAGAAAGCCATTTTTGTTTTGCAATAATTGCAATTCCTGACTAGAACAATAGATCGAAACAAAAGGCTCTTTAATTACGATAAAAAAAATATCTGCCAAGAAATCCCTTTCCCCCAGGCGATTACTTTATTGGTAGAAAATGTCGCAAGACGAAATCCTTCCCCGCAGCCCTCCAATAAAATTGACCCACACGTACTTCCTGGTCAGCGTCATGCTGCACTTAGCAAGCTCCTTATTGGTCACTGTCGCTAATGCATGTTTCTGGAAACAGAAAAAAAAGAATGGAAAGCACCTGACTCCCCAAGCATGCATAATGACTTAAAGCACAGGAATGCTTTCGGATAGCTAATTATTCAGCGGCTGCTTTGAAATCCATGTGGATTTTTTTTTTGTCTTATGACCTCACAAAATTTGAATAGCCAACAGGAAAGGGAAGGACTGGAAAACATAGGTTGTGTGATGAAACCTCGGATTAATAATGTCTGTTTGTTTTCTTTTATTTTATGTTTTTATTTGCTATTTTGCCAGATTTTATTCGCCATGGTGGAACTCTTCGCTGATAAATTTACTTTTAGGATGCTCTGACACACATCATGAATTTTTCACAGAATGTGTGGACAATAAACGCTATTCATTTTACGATATGAGTAGAGATGAAGATGGAATAAGAAATGTCACAGGAACTGTGACGATAAAATCAAGGAAAACACTTTTTCCAGATATTATTGCAGCGTTTATTGTTTTGTTTCTGACGAATTATATGCTTATCTTTTCCTTTTTTTAACGAAATATGTTCCTTAATTAAATTAATTTTGTTAAAACACACAAAAAAAAATATTGCAAAGTTTAAGAGCTTTTGAGTTTTATTTATTCATTTATTTTGTGTGTAAATTTTCTACATTTGTTTGCCCTTTCGTAAAGTTAAAGTATATTTTTCAGTGCCTTTATTGTTTGCTTCGTTTTGGTAGTAGTTTTGATGGGGAGCCGCACTTTCTAATTGATGCCAACAATAGAAATAAATGATGGCAACTATAAAGTTAATTGTTAATAAAGTTAACAAATTGGGTTTAAGGTTAAATCTAATCATGATTAGAACTGTGTGTGAATAACTTGCTTTTAAAACTTTGCTAACTTTGAAAATAGTTTATGTTTTCGATATTTTTCTCGGTTCAAAACATCAATTTAAAAACATTTTTCACCGTTTCATTTGATTATGACTGTCATACATATAATTAATGTTTCTGTCTACGACTGATTGCGTATGAAATTATCTTTTGTAGTAGAATCAAAACTTCACGCTACTTAAAGAGACATAAATATTTTCCGATGACGTTTAAAACGCAAATTTTGAATTTCTTGAACTAAATTAACGTTTTGGAATCTCACTAAAAGAACAGCAATTACTATTTTAACACAACCTTGACTAAATAACGACTTCGAATTCTTCAAAATGATCACGTGAAAATGGAATAACTTGGATCTATAGGAAAAATCTACCACTTTCAAAGATTGTTCTTCTAAGACAACAATTAACGCACATTTAAAGAAACCACAACACCTTACAGCACGCTCCACAGAACACGAATATTAAGCAAATGCGTCAGGAACAGTTCTCTAGTCAGGGATTATACCACCAAAGGTTTTAACTGTATATACAATTTTTGAATCTATATATCATGAATTGATTGTTCATTTCAGAAATAATCAAATCCCACTATTTCTAACTTAAAAAGAAAAAAGAGAAGAGAGAGAGAGAGAGTGAAAGAAAAGAAAAGAAACGAAAAAATCTTTTGATCATATTAAATTGTTCAATTGGGATTAAAATATTTTTAATCGAAAGGAACATTCTGAAATGTGCATTACACTACCAACTCGGTTATTCCTTCCAAGGACTGCAGTTTCGTGCATAGTGGCACTCGTCAGCCGGGAATAGGAAGTAACAGACATGGAGGCAGAAATAATCATAGAAGCATGGAGAGCCAAAAAAAAAAAAACTGGTAGCTAATATGAAATTCGAACACCAGCATAATGCAATGTGTATTATTTTTATTTGACCGCAATGATATTTTGACCGCAATATTATATATTATATAATGATATTATGACCGCAATGTGTATTATTTTTATCGAGAATATTTTTGTCTCTAGCGGAAACTTTTAATTTGATGCTATTTTTTTATATATATATTTTAAGAAGCTTAAAACTTGTCGCTTGACTGAGTTTTGAAATACATGGTTCAATAGTTTTAGTTGTTTTAACATCAACCGAATTTAGCTTAAGATTTTGACAAATTAATTGCTCTAAATTAATGACACACTGCTAAAATGGCACTACGAAGTGGCAAAATTCTGCTCAATTAATAGCTAGATTTTAAAACATAAATAAATCGTGCTTTATTAATAGAGTTTAGGCATTTTAATTGGTAAAGATATTTTTACTGATAGTTCACCAATAGAACAGATATTTTATAATTATCTCTGTAATTTCCACTTACTCTTCGTGTTTTCTTTGCAATGAACCATATTTTTATCCATGCACTTCCTTCTAAAAGCTTTTCAAATACACTAATTCATATTCCCTAAAAAACACACAGAAATTAGAACAAATGTGTATTAACAATTTACTCTAAGCTTTAGCTCTAAGCATTGGTTTATTTCATATTTTATGTGTAAACATTTATTATGATGAGCATTTTTGTATGGTTGTGGGGCAATCGTGACATATTTGCGATGGGGCAAATCCGCCACTGCGAGCACATTCGATTCAACAAAATGGATCGCCATGCAATCTATTTAAAATGTGGTCGAACTTAGTTTTAAAATTTACGTAAAATAAGAATATTATTTGAGAACATTATGTCTCCCTAATGTTACATCGGCATCAAATGTATTCCAAAGTATCGCTTAGCTTAACCCATTGATGCCACTTTTTTTTCTGAAGATATTTTGTATGCAGGTTACAAACAGTGTTTAATGGACAGGAAACATAATTTTAAAAATATTATGTAAAAAATTATTTTTTTATTAAGGAAAGAAATATCGTCCCTTAAAAGTTACGATAGACCCCAGAGGGTACATACTTTTTTTACTAAAATTTTTTTCTGCCTACGATATAATACTTAAAAAGACATTTTATAAGAAGAAATAAAATCATCAATTGACATAAACAGGAAAGCTGGAAATAATTTTGAAAACTTAGCTTTTTTTCTTGTGATTGTGAACGATGTCATTTTTGATAAAGATGATATTAAAACTGCTACAGAACACATTTTACAATGCTTATGTGCTGCAATCTGTTAATAACGAATTGAACAATACAACGTACTAACTGAACATTATTATTTGGTTGAAATGTTCATTTTGGGGAAATTCAGACCCTTTTTTGGACCGTCCCCAAAAAGGGACGCTAGGCATTAATGGGTTAATAAATGATCACTTTTGTCAACCATGAATGTACTTAGCAGTGGCGTACCAAAGAAAAGGGTGTAAAGAGATATATGCAACGTCCCCCCCCTCAACATTTTTCTATATTATTGCAGACAGAGATTGAAAATCAGTAAAATGCTCAAATCCAAAATGAAAGAAGAGATCCCAAATGGATGGTGTAAAAGAGTGCCTTAGATATTTTTTAGCGAAAAATACTTGATGAGAACCACAAAATATTTTTGCATTACATACTTCTTTCTACAGTTATAAGTAAGTAAAAAATGACACTGTTTTCTAATCGTGAAAACTTTTTTAAAAAGTTGCCTAGACTAAAAGACAGTTCAAGCGTTTAAAAGACAGTTCAAGATAAAATTTGAATTTAACTCTTTCTTAATCGGATATATTTGCTGATGTGAATGGTTGTTCCTAAGATATCGTCATTATTCTTTACTAATATTTATTTCTGTAATTTTTGTTATTTCCTTTAAAAAAAAATCACCAATGAAAAATTTTGAATCAAAGAACGAAGATGAAATGCAGTAGAAATTGCGTCTTTCATCACAATGCCTTTATGCGCCCTCCTAGAATTTATTTCTAGATTCTGGTACTTAGTATGCTGCATTTAGTGCACTTAATTTGAACTTTTGAGACATGTAACCCCAGGGATGCCCATCACCCCCAAGCTCAATGGCGCAAAATCCCCCCCCCCCCAGCCAAATTTTTTCACTTTTATTTTTACCCCTCTTTTCCATTTTATTAATTTTTTAAAATATTATTTATTCATTTTTTTTATATATTATAAAAAATTTTTAAAGTTTGAATCATGCGCAGAATAGAATCGCTTTTTCCCCCTTCCAAGCATTCCAAGCAAATGATTTTCATTAAAAAACCGCAAATAATTTAAATTAAAAAACTTAATAAATAATTTTAACAAATAAAAACATTAGTTTGAAAAAATCCCCCCAAAAATTTTTAGCGGCGCAACTTGCACCATAATCCCCCCCCCCCCTGTGGGCATCCCTGTGCACCCCATATACAACTATGTGTGCTTTTATACTTCAGATGTACAGTTGCAAGTCAATGGCACATAATAAGTAATAGGTACATAGTGTGAGAAAAAAGTATTACTAAATGCTGATTTTTAGATATGTTGTTGAGCATGTAGTTTCACCACTCGTCTTGAAAAAAGGTAAAGTAATTTTCGAAGTATTTCTGGGGAAATTTAACCGGACGTTACTTAAACCATATAAATTTCCACCAAAGCACGAAGCACTTGGCAAGAAATTTTGTTACGAGCATTTAAATAGAATATTTCAAAATAAAGCTAAACTTATTTCCTGAAAAATTTAGCATTAAGTTCAATTGATAAAACAGATCATGATAAACCCCGATAAAGCAGATTACGTTCATTCAACCATTTTTAATTTTTTTTCAAACATTAGTGAACCACATCGCATCTCACGAGATCCCTGCAAAACCCTTCAAATTTTGCCAAACGTGCGAACTTTATCGAAGCATCCTTTCAAAATTCTCTCCCTAAAAATTCCAATACCTTTAAAGGCTGAACCAACACGAGTGCCTCTTTTTGATCACCAACGGAGCATAACGACGCCATAATCAGGCTCTCAAAGAAAACCGAAGACTAAGTGTCAGGTAAGCACTGAAATACGAGCCTTGGCATCACCTAAGCGCTCTTCCTAAATGTTCTTATCGCGTTCATCACTTTACCACTCCAGAGCGTCGTAAAATCATCATACGTCATCTGTCGTCCCAAATCATAATCTTCCCTCTCTTCGGGACGAATTTGTCTCCCAAGTCACGTGGTTTTTTCCTTCTCAGTCTTCACTTTGAGGGAGTGTACTGCATCAAATGAGTTCAGAGAGGCCTCTCCCCGATGATGAGACCATCTGAATGCAGCTCCAGTTCTTTGGGCTGACGATGGATAGGGGTGAAGGATCAGTAGATTACTTCAAGTATGAAGGGATGCCTCAAAGCTAGTCCTCTCTAGCTTTAATGTGGAGATTCTTCAATGAACACATTGAAGCTTCTTTGCAGCTGTGTCCAGAAATATTGTAGCAGAAAACATCCACTACATGCACACATACACAGACACACAAAAAAAGTGCCATGTTACATTTAAAGATGGTGTAATTTTGCTTGCTCCGAAAAATTGGGCATTATCAGTGTCATATTTTGGCACAACAAATAAGCACCGAACTTGCCATTGCTCCAAAATCGAGCGACGACATTTTGCAGATGTGCCCAAAAATATTGCTTCAGAAAACGTTCAATATAAACTGAAAAAAAAAAATTGTGGTTTGTTGAGCCAAAAGATGCAGCGAATTTTTTAGCACTGAAAGATGGTTCATTAGCACTGCCATATTTTAGCACAACATGCACGAGTAGATACTAAATTTGAATATGTTACTACAAAATATGGTATAAAATTTATGTATTATTCTTTAGAGCCTTCAAATTTGTTACAGCACAATATTTTTCGATTATGAGAGCATCTGAATGCAGCTCCAGTTCTTAGGGCTGACGATGGATGGGGTGAAGGATCAGTAGATTACTTCAAGTATGAAGGGCTGCCTCACAGCTAGCCCTCTGATGGTTTAATGTGGAGATTCTTCAATGAACACATTGAAGCTTCTTTTCAGCTGCGCCCAGAGATATTGCAACAGAAAACGTTCACCATACAGACAAACAAAAAAGTGGCACGCATGATGCACCAAAATATGGTGCAAATTTGCATGCTCCGAAAGCTGATGATTATCATTAATATATTCTGCCACAACATACGCATGTATGCACCAAATTTGCTTATGTTGCTTTAAAATCGAGTTAAGATTGCTGATGTGCTCAAAAATACTGTTCCAAAAACGTTCACCATAAACTGAAAAAAATTGTGCTTCTTGCACCAAAAGATACGGCGAATTATCTTTCTCGAAAAGATGGCGCATTATCATTGCCATATTTTGGCACAACGTGAGCAAGTAAGCACCCAACTTGCTTATGTTGCTCCAAAATACGGTGAAATTAATGAACCATTCCATAGAGACCTCAAGTTAAAATTACCTTTTGGTAAAACATATTTTTTTCTACAATGAGACCATGTGAATGCTCGTTTTTGTGCTGGCAATGGATTGGGTGAAGTATCAGTAGATTACTTCAAGTATAAAGAACTGCCTCAAAGCTAGTCTTCTGAAGCTTCAATGTGAGGATTCTACTATGAAACATTGAAACTTAAAGGATAAATACAACGTTTAAAAAGCACAAATGAGCAGGAATACTGCAGACACGTGTTTCGACGTTACAAGGAACGCCTTTTTCAATGCAAAAAATTGTGAGCTTATGGATGCACGGACATCCGACAAAAGCTTTTGTAAGTAAATAAAAGTTATAACACTGCACAAATTAGAAAAAGGAATTCATTTATTAGAATAGTAGTAACTAGAGTATTTAATTTTTTTTTTTTTGTTCGTATATGAAAAACAACAACATACTTCTTAAAGTCCTGGGCAAAATGTTGAAAGCAGTTATTATCCTCTCAAAAGTGCTTCTGGACAACTGCTGGCTATATCTGTCAAGTATTCCTCTTCAAATAAGGAAGATGGATCTATATAATAAATGAATGGTTTACTTTCATAAAAGAAAGCACATACATAATAGTATTACGTTATTGTGCAATAAAGAGAAAGATAGAGAGAAAATGAGAATTAGTTTTGGGTAGTCCAAGAGCAGAACAACAGTTTGGTTTTAAGATTAACTCGCAATAGTATTTTTTTTTCTCTAGATTCTACAAGAAAACTATTAGAAAGATTTGTATTTATCCACTGATTAAGCGTTGTCATATAATGGGCTTGTTGCACTACATTCATTTAAGACCAGTAAAAAAAGGAATAGGTTCTCTCGTATTTTAAGAAAATAACTACACTGAAAAAATGAAATGTTGTTTTTACGGTATAAGACTGGCATCTTCCAATTTAAACTATAAAATGCACAGTAATAAACTAAAAGTAGCAATTTTACAGTTTGTTGCCGTAAAATTTAGCTGTATTATACTGTAAAAACAACAATATAATACTGGCAGCAGAAGTTCCAATTTAAAACTGTAAAATGCACGGTAATAAACTGTTAAATTAGCAGTTTTACAATTAATTTCCGTAAAATTGGCAATTTTACAGTTTAGTACTGTAAAAGTAGCAATTTTACAGTTTATTGCTACAAAATTAGCTGTATTATACTGTGAAAATAACATTATTTTTTTACAGTGTACGTACATCGCTAAATGCACCGAATAGTATGGTTTTTAATGGTGTTATAAACTTCTGACTATGAAATTTAATTTAAAAGAATTAATTAAATAAAATTTGATTATTAACCATCATATTTCTTTTTACTAATGTGCCATACACTTTTATGAAATTACACTCTTCCAAAATGT
Source organism: Uloborus plumipes (assembly GCA_038373865.1). Classification (NCBI taxonomy): domain Eukaryota; kingdom Metazoa; phylum Arthropoda; class Arachnida; order Araneae; family Uloboridae; genus Uloborus; species Uloborus plumipes. The sequence goes on from JAXGGA010001851.1 coordinate 127,929, forward strand.
TCAATATTGCAATACTTTTTTATTACAGGTAAGAGACTGGAATATTGTTTGAACTACTGTACCATAAAATTGCAATTGCTTAGTGAACTTGAGAAACGTTTTATTGCAACACATGAAAATGTCTAGATAAGTAGTAGTTTTTGTTTAATGAGCGCAAGAAAGTCAAGTCTGCCCAATATCTATGACAAAGAAATCTTATTTGCTTTATGTCTATTATCATACTTGTATTTCAATACGGAAAAACAAATATTAGCAAAGCTTTAGTAAGACCATGCTGAACAGCTGAAATGCCACACTAAAGAATACAATGGAATTACTCGTGGAGACTTTGCTCCTGATCTACAATATCCGATCAACCAGAATTTGTTAAACAGCTCCTCTTAAGTGAGCTGCGTACATAATGGGAGAGATTTATCTCTATAAGTTTTAGGAAACGTATGATCCAGTATAAAAAATATATACGCCTAATGAGATCAACTGCAGACCTTGTTTAAAATATCGTTTCAAATAGCATTCTTATATTTGTAGAAAATTTTATACTACATGTCGCTTGCAAACGAATATACTCTTATAATGCCCGTCTTTTATACTTTTAACTAACCCTCAGAGGCCATCATCACAAACCAAATAACCGATCTTAGTATGTTTGTTTTGATACATGTAAGGAATATTCCAGACACTTCCTAATCGATCTTACATTTAGCGTGATGCTTCCTCGTGGTGCATCCTGGTGAACCCGCTACGGATGTGAAGCTATATTTGTATCCGATCTGCGGCCAGGAGGTGCCAAATTAAATATTCAGCGCATGACTCCATGCCAGGTTTTTTACTCGATGCCGCATTATCTAGAGTGGTAAATGGCTCTGAAATGGAAAAGACGGTGGGTTCGTCGTCTTTGAGTATTCTCTCGCAGAAACGAATTCTCGCTGTGTTAGAGATTTTCACACTTGGAGGGGCAAAAATGTCCCAGCATAATTAAAATATTTAAAATTTTCTGAATAACATGGGAAAACATGGAAAGAAAGTTAAAAACTAATAATTGGTGACATTCTTACTTGATGCTTCTTTTATTAAATGCGTCCGTTTTTTTTTTTTTTTTTTTCGGAAAATAATATAAGAATATTTGGCGCCAACTTTGTATCATTGACATCTTACTTTTTGATTTGTAACATTGAATAAAACAACTGGCCACACGGATCAGTTTCGTGGGTAGGATGTGACCTGCAGCCGTAGTTTAATCATCTCTAGTTTAGAAAGACGAAAGTTTAGACATCATTCACAGACCATTACCAATCCAGTCTATTGGTCCGCAGATGTATTCAGATCTCATTTTTAGTAATCATAGTTGATACCTACGTATTTAATTGGCATACTACACTGAATATAAGATTGTATTCTCGGATAACATACAATTCATCTCGCCTACTCCCTAATATCATAAAACACACAAAACTCAAGCATTAGCCTAATGAAAGTCCCATAACCCTTCGATCAGTTTAGACAAATGAAGCTCATCATTCACCCACTATCGCCAATCCAGCGGCACGGCTGGTCCGGGCCACGTTAACATGTCCCGGATATTTCCCCACTGCCGGAATTGATAGGCAGCCTCTGCATTCCCCCGGACGAAATGAAAACTGCCTGAATTATGGGGTGTCGGCGTCTTATCGGAGAGATGCCGGCGGGCCGTAAATCTTCATCTGGAGCAGCGGACGCTGACAGCGAGCCTGGCCCTCGTCCGGCCCGCCGTCGGATAACGGCGCTTTCCTTCCAGGGCCGCCTCCATAATTCATTCAGCTGCTAAGGTGCTCTGTCTCCTCCATGCGGAAGTTAACAGTGAAATGCTGTCCTTCCCTCCGCTGTTAATCGTGAGAAATTACACTGCAGACTAATTCACTATGCACAATCAACTATCATTTATTTCATCCCGGATTGCGCTAAACTATGTGGACCAACTTTTGCGCCATTTCAGATTTTTAAAAATATTTTATTTCAAAAGAAATAGAAAGTCCTATATGTTTACTGTAAAAAATGAATGTTGTTTTTGCAGTATAATACAGCTAATTTTACAGTAATAAACTATAAAATTGCTCATTTTACAGTACTAAACTGCAAAATTGCTACTTTCACAGTAATGAACTGGAAAATTGCTAATTTTACAGTTTATTACCGTGTATTTTAAAGTTTTAAATTGGGACCTCGGGGCTGCCAGTATTGTAATGTAAAACCAACAGTTCATTTTTTGCAGTGTTGTATTCATTATGCTGTACGGTTTTCTCTTTTTACTCCACCAAAAAAGTTGGAAATACCACTCATTAGTTCATTGTCAATTCCAACCACTCTGAAGTTGTTATTTGGTCTTGAAAGCTCATTTAAAATTGCAGAAATATTTCGTCCTACATTGTAATATTCAACGCAATGTAATATTCTGGATCGTATCCGGCCGTGTGCTGGATAATGGCGCTTTCCTTCCAGGGCCGCTTTCATAACTCATTCGGCTGCTAAGGTGTTCAGTCTCCTCCATGCGGAAGTTAACAGTAAAAATTTGGCTTGAAATTCTGTCGTTCCCATCGCTGTTAATCGTGAGAAACTACATAGCACACTAATTCAGGCAATCACCTATCATTTATTTCATTCAGAGTAGCAATAACCCAAGTAGATCAATTCGTACACCATTTGATAAAAATATTTGATTACTAGAGAAACTATCGAAGATTCATATGGCAAAGTTATAATATCAGTTTTTCATACGAAAAGCTATTGCCAACATTGATAGATGATAATAACGGATGACATAAATCACCCCCCAAAAAATTCTACATTTTACATTATAGTTAACCTACTGTCACTAAAAGATGAACGAGTTTTCTAGAAAGAGGAAGTTGAACACCACTAGTGGAGCCAGAATTTTTTTCTTTCAGTGTTCTGGGGTTCTTGGTCAAAACAGTTCTTAAGAGAATTTATTTTATCTACACATTGGGTCTAGCAATAGGTTTCAAAACCAAGGCTTTTAGAAAACCCCTTTGCAGCGCCACAACACAACGTAATTTGTAGAAATTATTGAAACGCGACTAAACGCAGTGCTTAGAAAATTGAAAAAAAGTAAAACATTTTAAGAGAGTACACTGCAAAAAATGAGCTGTTGTTTTTACAGTATATTACCGGCAGCCGAGGTTCCAATTTAAAACTGCTAAATGCACGGTAATAAACTGTAAAACTAGCAATTTTACAGTTTCTTACTGTAAAGTTTGAAATTTTAGTTTATTGCCGTAAAATTTAGCAATGTTAATACTGTAAAAACAGCAATATAATACTGGCAGTCGAGGTTTCAGTTTAAAACTGTAAAATTCACGGTAATAAACTATCAAATTAGCAATTTTACAGTTTAGTGCAGTAAAATTCATTATTTTACAGTTTATTACTGTAAAATTAGAAATTTTTAGTTTATGACTATAAAATAAGCTGTACTATACTGCAAAAACAACATTCATTTTTTACAGTGTAGTGTCTATAGATGTTTGGTATATATACTGTAAAATCAAATAATGTATTAGTTTTAAAATTAAAGTTATACTATTATATTTAATAACGTGTTACCCAAAAAAAGGATATAAGTAAATTATGACCTCTAATCACGCGTTACTTAAAAAAAATACAGGTATACTAAAACTTCTAACAACGTGTTACTTTCAAAAGTCATATCTAATACCGTGTTACTTTTAAAAATCAATTTCTTGCTGAAGGCGAAAAAACATCTGCGTTTTGAATGAAATCGATTGACGGCGAAAATGTGAATAAACGTCTTTTGAGACGGAAAACGGCAGGCTCAGCTCTCAATAATTGCGATACCTATTGGTATAGGAAGAAAGAAACAAAAAAGAAAATATGAAAGAAAGAGAAAAAGAAAAGGAATAAAAATGAAAAGAGCACAAAAGACTCGGAACCGTATCTCATTAGAAGAAAAGTCGAACAAATGATCGGTAAAAGAATAACCTTCGTGTTTTGCATTGACATGCCCTAAGAAATCGGTCTCTATTAGGTCTGGCCTGCGGGCATCGAACATTTAAAGGCGGGGCCAAGAGCAGGCAGAAGAACCAATCGGCAAATAGCCCATGCGTGGCAAACTGTCATTTGAGACAATTGCCTGTGTTCTCTCCCCGCTTTTCGAAATTGAATTCGGCACTGTCTCGAACATTAAATTGGTTGAAACGCCATCGTCGGGGACCATTTAGGAAATAAATGCTCGACTCCGATGGTAGCACGCCACGGATTTTTCCACTCTGTTAGCTTCAGATTTGGACATATTAGTGATGCGTGCGAGCGCGATTGATGTACAATGGGAATTTTCACTAATAGTCATTGCATATGATCGCTCGTTCGGCGTTGGCGAGATTGTTAAGGTGTGCAAATGGTAAACTAGTTTGCGGCCTTTCGGTGCCAACCTTGACCCACAATTTCTTTATTTTTAACTAACCCACTCATATTTTGACAGTTTTATTGCATCTATTGACACTAAACAGAAGAAAAAAGTTTGAACGAAAGTTCAAATAGGAACTGAAAAAAGACGAATAAAAGTGGGGGGAAAATCATCGCTCGTAAAATTAAACAATAAAATAAAAAACACTGAAAAGAATAAAAACTGTATCTAAAAACATGGTAGAAAAATTGTAGAAACAAAAATCATTGTTTTAAAAATTAGCAGGTAGATTTCTTAATTCTGAATTATTGGTAATCGGTCACTATGTTTCTTAGTGCATCTCTACTATACTAATCGATTCATGTATTAACAAACTGTCAAATTCAACCTCGAACTACAGTTAAAAATTTCAGCATTTGCTGAATCATTTTCACATGAAATATTCACTCTGTTAGTTTCATATTTGGACATATTAGTGATGCGGGTGAGCGGTATTGGTGTACACTAAGAATTTCGCGAATAGTCATTGAGTATGATTATTCGGCGTTGGCAAGATTGTTAAGGTATGTAAATGGTAAACTAGTTTGCAATCGAGGCAATCTTGATAAACATTCTCTTTATTTTTAACAAACCCACTCATATTTTGATACTTTTATAGCATCTATTGCAATTGAACAGAAGAAAAAAACTGAGCTACGAAAGAAATGCCACGTAAAATCATTTTATTAATAGTTTTAAAAGTAGCAGAGCTTCAAAGCAGAAAAAATACATTTAACTGTCAAGAAAAAGGTGTGGAAAAACCCAATTTTATTTCATAGCATCACAAGAGTCCTATAATTTATAGTACACATTTACAACTCAAAAATATTGCAAGTATGACGACAAAAAATCTGAAAATGACCACAAACTCATCAAAATTTGGAACTGCGTTCCAATTCTGTGTAAATTTTTAAACCTAATAGATTTTAAACAACGAAAATCTTTCATTGTCTCTCTATTTTTCGCATTCATAGTTGTATATCATATTTCATATTTGTCCGTTTTCTCTTTATTATTATTTTTTTATAATAAAATAATAATTAATTGCTTTATGTTATAATCATAAAATAGTAATGAATTATTTTATGGATTAATATCATAAAATAATAATAAGAAGAATTATTATTATTATTATCAATATTGTTACTGTATTATTATTATAACTATTGGTTGCAAAAGTGTGAGGTTTTTCATTTTAAAACCAAAGCATCAGAAATACCGACAAAGTGTTTAAAATTCGAAAACGGCAAAAAATCGAACTTGGGTGACAGTCCCACTTTTTCTTCAAGAACGACAGTAAACGGCTAGTCCCTTTCTTGGACACCATCCTCCCTTCACCCCTAAAATCACCCCTCTGGACATTCCAGCCCATCAATCACGTGACCGGGAATTATGCGAGGCGCCATCAGGCTTGATTTTCGAATAGTGCTTCGTCTATCAGCGAACGTGTAAGAAGTTAGATGAGCAACTCAAATTACGACGCTGAGTGTGAAATATGTCAGGTAAGCTTTTTTCTCCTTTCTGCTCTACATTTTACGAGAGGGAGGGGGTGAAATTTTGAACTAAATTTTTGCAATGTCACGCTTGCCTAAATAACTATAATTTCCCTTAATAATATATTTCCGACTAAAAACTTAAATAGAAATATTATTGCTTGTTTCTTTACATATCAATATAATTTTAATCCCTTCAGTGTGCAATACACTATAATAAATGCACGCGTAGAGAAATAAGAAGGAACAAAAAGTTTACAAAATGTACTACACTGCAAAAAAAAAGGCGTTGATTTTACAATAAAATACTGGCAGCTGAAGTTCCAGTTTAGAACTGTAAACTTTGCAAAAATTAACTGTAAAATTCCCAGCAATATACTGTTTTATAAAGAACATTTATTGTAAAATTTACAGGGATAAAATGTAAAATTCACAGAAATATACTGTTTTATATAGAACATTTATTGTAAAATTTACAGTGATAAACTGTAAAATTCACAGTAATATACTGTTTTATAAAAAAACATTTATTGTAAAATTTATAGTGATAAACTGTAAAATTAGCAGTCATATACTGTCTTATAACGGAATTTTACTGTGAAATTAACAGTAGTAAACTGTAAAATTAGCAGTAATATATTGTTTTATAACGGAAATTTATTGTAAAATTTATAGTGATAAATTGTTAAATTAGCAGTGATATACTGTCTTATAACGGAATTTTACTGTGAAATTAACAGTAGTAAACTGTAAAATTAACAGTAATATATTGTTTTATAACGGAAATTTATTGTAAAATTTATAGTGATAAATTGTTAAATTAGCAGTGATATACTGTCTTATAACGGAATTTTACTGTGAAATTAACAGTAGTAAACTGTAAAATTAGCAGTAATATATACTGTTTTATAAAGGAATTTAACTGTGAAATTAACAATAGTAAATTTTAAAATTAGCAGCAACATTTCGTCTTATAAAAGAATTTTTACTGTGAACTTAGCAGTAGTAAACTGTAAAATTAGTTGCAATATGTTGTCGTATAAAGGAATTTTACTGTGAATTAAAAAATTATAAAATGTAAATTAAGCAGTGGAATACTGACTTATGAATTAAGTGTCCGATGATATTTGCCCCCCCCCCCCTTCCCCGGACAAACTCATCAGTAAATAGTGATTTTTGTGTTAAAAGGTTTATTTGTAACATTGTTGCTTTTCATGACCAAAATTATTTTCTTGTATAGCTAAAACACTAACGAAAAAGGATCAGATGGTTTTGTATGTTATTAAAAATCAGATATTAGATAGGCAGCACTTGCTTTACGTTTTTCTGGCGTGAAAAGTAGTTTCCTTAGGATTTGAAAGCAAATAATGCAGTTATTTTTGCCTAAAAACACTGATACTGATAAGTATGCGGTTTAATACTATTTATTTTTACACTGAAAAAGCAATGCGATACCCATATTTTATCGTACTACTTTAACGAGAGTACTTTTATTACTGTTATAAACTTAATGACATGAACGCAAGACGTGGTAGTTTGCAGAAGCAGGATGAGCAAAAGACATATAGTAAAAATCGTTTTATTTGTATAATATACATCTTAAAATAAAAAGAGAGCTCTCTGAGCTAGTAAAATAGGCATTAACTTTAGCCGTCCATCAAATCTCGCCCAGAATCAAATCTTGAGTTAATTATATGGGTCATTTTCAAAATTTGCTTACATTTACTGTCCGGAGGTTAAAAAGACGATTTTGAAGCATAACGTATATCTTAAATTCAATGCGAATAATTATTTTCTGCAAGAAATACCCCCAAAAAAATTCTATCACTCAACAAATTATTGAAATTTATTTATTTATTTTTATATAAGTCTTTAAAAATGAGAATCAAGGCAAAAACGCTTGTCCATTTCCAATTTTCGTAAGTTCAACTATTTTTTTCCTATACTTAATGGTCAAAAAAAGTAAATGCGACATATTATTTTTATATATTGACTATTAGTATATGGTATTCATGATAAATATTGACAATAGTAATTTTATTTCAATAAGAAATGTATGAATATATTTTGTCCGGGAGTTCTTGTCAAGTCCGTTACCCTAAGATTATTTTAGCTAAAAAAGGTATTTATTGAAGTCAAAAGATGGTAACACGTATTCAGTTAACTTAACAAATTAGTGACGTAACTATTTTGTACCATTTTGTTTCCCTGAGTCGTGAAGTATTGCTGTGGCGTTTCGCACAAAATTTTTTCCAGGTGCGTATTTTTATTCTTTGTCAAGTCCGTTACCAAAGATTTTAGTATTAATTTTTACTTTTTCTAAACTTTTACCCCTAAATATTGTTCATTATACAACTCTAAGAAAATGCATATTGTAGTTCAATTTTTAAATTCGACAACCTAGCCATAATTTGACATTTTGGTTGAAATGTCAAGTCCGTTACTGGTCAAATCCGTTACCAAATGTCGAATTCGTTACCATAGAGTTTTTGATCAATATTTCAATCATCAAAAACATCGTTTTAAGCTTCAGGGCGCAAATAATTTCAAATGAAGTTGGTTCTAGGCTCTATGATATAGTTTAAAAGTGAAATTTCATATTGATTTTGTATGGTAATGGACCCCAATTTTCCTTGCAACTTACAGTTTTACAACAGCATTTGAATACTTAATTATTCATCAAAGTGTACAAATAGTTACTTTTTTACACACCTACAATATGTGACTAAACATCTGTTAGTATTTCTAAAAGAAAATAGCAAGTTAAAAAAATTACTTAAAAATTTTGAAATGTAAGCATATGGTGAAAATGACCCATATAACTAAAAGACGCCACCTAGGCAAATTTACATAAGCGAAATCTAGATGACACGTTTCTTTTCAGTTCGAATCCTCTCATTCGGCCCCATCGGACTGAAAAAAACTACGAGAAATATAAAACACAATACACAACTTACAACATACCATACAACATTTTCAAAAACTGCTTACGTTTCTTATTTGTAATTAGTTTTGTAAAATAATCTGCACAATTTTGATCCGTAGGTACAAATTTTAACTTAAAGTATTTTTCTTTTCACAATTCTCTAAAGAAATGATACTTTATGTCAATATGACGAGTACGCTTGTTTTCTATTGGAGAGTTTGCAAAATCTATCGCCGCAGTATTATCAATAAATAAAGACGGTTCCTCGAATTTAATTTTTAAACCCAAAAGTTCACTGCAAATTCTCGTAAACCACAAAATTTCTTTAGCTACATCTACTAGAGCAATGTACTCCGATTCCATTGAGCTAGTAGCAACACAATTTTTGCTTTACAGTTCGCCTATTAATAGGTACATTATGTAAAAAGATTACATTCCCGATAGTTGACTTCCTATCAGTTAAGCATTGTGCAAGCGAAGCATCGGACTAACAACTTAAACGAAAATGTTTAGCCCTTGACAAGTTTAATCCCAACGATTCTGTATCTAACATGTAATTAAATAACTTAACTAAACATTTCCAATGATCCATCAAAGGATTCTGCTGATATTGAGAAAGTATATTTACTGCGTACATTATGTCCGGTCTTGTACGAGTAGCGAAAAAAGCCAGATACCCTAATAAATTACGATAAGGTAAATTTAAGGCAGCTTAAATTTTGAACATTATTTGATAAAAATTCTTACACTATAGGTAAACTTACGAAACTTCTATTGATCCAAGTAATCTGTTTTTTTAAATTGAAATATAATTTCTTTGATGCAAAATAAACTTATGCATTCCGATAAAATTCAATTCCTAACAGTTTAGAAGTTTTGCCTACGTAATTTAAATTAAATTTTTGTTTCAGTCAATGTCAATATTAGATTTATACTTTTTCCAATATTATTACTTTTTCCAAAAACAGTCATGCATCTAGGTATACAAGTAATAATATGTTTTTACCTTTCAGCATGTATACACAATTACACCAATTTAATCACACAAAAGCAAAAGAAATGAAAGCCTTGTCAAATGTTCGAAACCAAGCCCTGCCAGATTGGTGTAGTCCATAAATGGCTTTATTGAGCTTGCAAACCTAGTCTGGTTTTCGTTTTGAATTTAAATAACCGGGAGGTTGTTTAGTTTCATAAACACTTCATTTTTTAAGTCCGCATATAAATAAGCAATTTTTACGTCTAATTGGACATCCCTCCATTTCAAAATTACAATGAATATTGTAAAAAATAAACGTA
>JAXGGA010001852.1:0-75000 GCA_038373865.1 Uloborus plumipes
CTTTAAACTGGATCATTTTTAAACTTAGAGAATAGAAGGTATCAGACCAGTGGTTGGAGAAACTACATTTCTTTTGTAGCGAACTACAACTACTTTTTTTTAATGTAGCTACTACAAACTACTTTTGAATTGTAGTCGCTACTTCGCTACTTTAAAAAAAATAAATAAATAAAATGCATGCACCGTTTGAGGATTGACCTAAAAAATTTGAAAAGTGGTTTACATTAATAAATTAACTCATTTGAATATGGAATAGAACTAGAAATTGTCTTTAAATTTATTTGTTTCTTTTCCTCTTTGCTTCTTTTTTTTTGCTAAAATTTGTCCTTTTAAAAAAAATTTTACAATTTTTACCAATATTCGCCACAAGAAAGGATTCAAAAGTTGAAAGATTGAAATAATTCAACCTTCAATTTTTTTTTTTTTTTTTAATTTCTTGGCAGGGAATATTTAGGAACATGGAAATTATTTGAAGGAATATAAAAAATTTCTCAAAATCTAAATCCTAATTCCTTAATCTGTATCTAAAGGGGATCAACTCATATTTTTATGGTTCTTTATTTCTCATTGCGTCCGCTGCTGTACTCATCCAAGATTTGCACCAGTTAGAGTCAATTAAACCTTGTTTTTTTCTCTCGTTCTCTTTTTCTTTTTATTTTTATTTATTTTTTATTTATTTAATTTAAAAGTAGTTTCCTTAAATCGCTCCAAAAAACTACTTTTTTTGTATTGCGCTACTCACTACTCTACTTTATTTTTAAGTAGTGCGCTACACTACAAACTACTAAAAAATGTAGCTACTACAGTAGTTTCGCTACTTGAAGCGCGCTACTTCCGACCATTGTATCAAACTCATATCTAGCACTTATCGAGCGAGAGAGATATATACATATAGCTGCTAAATGTATTGAAAATTATTAAAAAATTACAATAAAATTTTATTACGAAAGAAAGTAATTGCTTATCCCCCCCCCCCCCATCTCTCTAGGGAAAAAAAACATTTTCATTAGTTTATTAAATTTGAAATTCCAGAGTATCAAAGCCATGCAATCAATTGAAGTTGTAGAAAAATAAATCCAATACGAACGTACAAATTAGAAAGTTTTTTTTTTTTTAATTATTATAGCGTAGTGTTGATTACGTTCCACGCCCGTCCAAACGAGGTTTCTCTGTATTCAGATTACTTGATTACAATTAACGAATTTTTCTTCGTATACTACAAATTGTTGAAAATGAAACATTGAAACATTTGTTACAAAACTTCACGATAAAGTTTCTCGAGCTTGGAAACTGAAGAACCATTTATCTCGAGAGCAATAAAATAAAGTGTTTGGAATACCCATTTTAAAATATTAGAAACATTCATATCTCTTAAGAATAAGCATCTAAACATGTGACCGATAAAGCTTATCGTCGAAAGGTGGGAAAAAGAAAGAATTATAATTTTGAGCAGGATTATTCCGTAATCTCAATGTGTTTGGTAGAATATTTTCATCTTTCGAAAACTTCCCTTCAAAAATGAACTGATAAAAGCTGTTGACAAGTATTTTTTTTTTTTCACAATCGTCATCGTCTGTGTTCTATCTGCGCCATTTCATGGACGCTACAGCTAAAAATAATAATATCGTCGGCAAATATTGCATGCCAAATGTTTACAAAGCATGATCTTTAATATTTGTTCTTTTTTCCACTTAAGTGCAGATTCCGGAAACATTAGTAGTATTTCCTCTAAAATATGAAGGATTAAATCCATTTTTGGCAAAATCATGGGAACAGCTCGAATGGTTTATTCAAGGTAATACTGATAATGTGTTTGTTTTGTGGAAGTAAATATTAAGCAAAAAGATCGTCTGCATTTTACAGAGCATAATTCATGGCAATCTTTTGCAACTGCGCATTAGCAAATGCTTGATTTTAAAAAGAAATAGGTTTTGGTAAATATTTTTTATTCAATTTTCTTATTTGTTCATCTGAAATAGTCAAATTGGATTGATTCTTGGAAATTTGAACTGTAATGGAAAAAGCAAAAGTTGTTTTATTTTGTCTGAGATGATTTTATGTCATTTTCTTTCTGTTTCACCCAAGTTTCCATATTTAGTTATAAGAGAAAGTAGGGTAATGGCGCTCAACGTTCAATCCCGCACACCCAAATTCTTTAAATAGAATAAAATTAAAAATTCGCTTCTAGTAACGGCATAAACATTATTGTACATTTGTAGTGAGAATATATTTTGTCATTGGAGGAAGGAAGGTATTTTTGCAACCTCTTGCTGTTGTGTTGATGCGTTGATGTTGATATCATATAAAATTCTATAACAACTAACTTGCAGGTGACAGGTTCGTGTCCTATCTTATTTTCAAATGTTAATTAATTCATTACGGATATTAACTTATACAATTAGTTGTGCATTCGTACTTTTATTTATTTTTGTTGTGCTTTGTTGCACCAATTACAATGCATTCAAGTCCAACAAGGTGATGAAGGATAATGACGCTCAAGTAAACTGGTGAGTACAGTGGACGACGCTTAATGTGATCACGGTTAATGTTATCAATCGCCTAATGTTATCAGAATCGCTAAGTTCCGTCCAGTTGTGTATAAGTAAATTAAAAACGTATCCTTTATTGCAATCAAAGCTTTGTTTATTGTTATCAATTTAAGAAATTATTTCCTAATGTGACAAAATTCAATGTGACAAAATTCGAAAAAAAAAAAAAAAAAAAGGTCGTTTTTTTTTTTTTTTTTTTGAATTTAAAATATTTTGAGATCTTGTGACAAAAGGTATTAAAACCCACCCGATATGAGGCTGAGGATTTCGAATCTTGGGGGTAGAGATTGGTGAGAAAATTTACTCACTAATATTAATAATTAATAATAATAAATACATCAATAAATAAATAATAAACAAATCAAAAAATCTATCGTGGGTACTCGCATGGTTTTTGCGCGGATAAAATCATTTTGAACACACTTTTGAACAAAAATTATCCCTTATAAAATGAGAAAAATATTTCAGTCGGTTGAGAATCGTTTACCAACTTTCTCTAACTACCTTTAAGTAATTGGAAACTTTGCACTGCCACACCTGACCTGTAAAAAAAATAAACAAAATAACATAAAAAATAAAACGGAAACCACAAAAGTGCAGTGGCCGCTGAGAAGCGAATCAAAAGTCCCGGTCATTGGATTTTATGTAAATCTAATCGCCCGGAAAGTCAATAATCTGATCTTAAACTACGCAATGAAAAAAAGTGTTTAAACCCAGAGTTAACACGAATGCACCCTTCAAGATGTTCGTTTGTCCGACGCAGACGATAACGATCGGACACGCGAAGGGATGGAATGACCCGAAATCTTCGTGAGAAATGACCCCTCCCTCTACCCCTACCCCTATTGTTTTAGGCCGTGTCGATAACCGGCGGGAATTATTTAACGCTGACTTTTATGAAAAGCAATTGTGCTCATGCAGAAAAACACATCACCGCGATTCCGCTACCTCCCCGTGCATTAGAAGTTCTTTTTAGTGTTTTCTTGTAGCAGAACACGTGGAAAAAATATACAGTGGATTCTCGTTGAGACAGTACAAGTTTGAAATGGATTTCTCGTTAGAGGTTATCTATTCATGATTGTCACACTTTTTCTCAACATATTGACCCCGGGGAGGGGGGTGAGATAGGGCGGTTATAACCCCTCCCATACAGAAATAAACCTTATAATAGCAATAGTGATCGAAAAATGCAATTCCTATGCGTGAACTACTGTTCTACCTATACATTCATCTATCCATCTATATCTCTCTATGTATCTGTCTCTGTCTCTAATAGCTATCTATTCATCTCCGCACATATTCGTATTTTATCATTCGGTAAAACTTGTAGTTTCAAACAAGGTAAGTGAGAATTGCCCATTCCTCTCAATTAACTTTCGGGAAATCTTGCCCAGCGAAAATTTACAAAGAATACATGAACTAAAATTATTTTTAAAATCTAACTGTTACTGTCTGATCTTCTTCGGTAAAACTTTCCGCGCATTTACGCGTGCGTCAGTTCTTCCCCAATCTTACCAAAATAACAAGTTGGGTAAGATAACAATAAGAGGAAGAATAGTAATAAAATATTTTTGGAAAAAAAAAATAGAACTGACTTCAGTTGGAAATTGCTCTAAAAGTAAAAAATAATTTTTTTCTTTGAACACCATCGAAACAACTTTTAAACATAAGTTTTGAAGTCGGCGCAAAAACGATAGGTAAAATGATATTTAACGATATTTTGCCAACATTTTTTCAGAGAAACCATTGAAAATTAAAAGCAGAATATTTGTACCATTACACGAATATGTGGTAATCAATGAAATTAATCCATTAAAATTTATATTTATAGTTGAATTGTGGTTGCGTATGATTCTATACATTGTTTTTGCGCCGACTTAAAAACTTATGTTTAAAAGTAGTTTCGACGGTGTTCAAAGAAAAAAAATTTTTTTTACTTTTTAAAGCAATTTCCAACTGAAGTCGATTCTATTTTTTTTTTTCCAAAAATATTTTATTTCATTCTTTTTAGTGTAAATGCACTTAAAATAACCAAAATATAGTTAAAAAACCATGCAGCTGTTCAAAAAAATCCTTGCAGACCTGAACTCGATCTCATTCCATCAGGAACTTCAACCTGACGCGTTTAACCACTTGACCATCGGGTCGCTCATTGAAGTAAGGATTTACGATAGCATATATTGTTTTAAATTACATGAAATGTTAGTTTTTCGATCATAACTTTTTTTCTAGTGAACAAATATCGTCATATGAGTACATGGTACCTAAGTTATACCATCTCCTATCGATTAAAAAAAATTCTTTCAAATCGGTTCAGTAGATCAGATGTTATGTGCGAACAAAAAAAAAAAAAAAAGTACACGCTTTGAATTGAAAACCTCTTCCATTTTTGAAGTCGGTTAAAAAGCACATTTTGAGCCGTATAAAACAACGTGGAACGATGCTAATTTCAAATACTACATAGTTTAGTTGAATATGTCAAAAGGATATAGCAAATGCAAGTTTTAAATTGAAAACTTCGGAACGTTATCACCCACAACCCATCTACCCTTTTTTAAGTAGAACTGTTCGCGAGTTCTAGCCTCGACTTTCACGGAAGGACAGTAAATATACTGTTCGTACACAAATCTCTCGTCTGAAAATAGTTCTTAAAATCTGGCTGCCATTAGTGGCGCTGTTGGCTGCTTGAATTTTATATCGAGGAGGGGGGGGAGGTAAGGGTAATATTTATCTAAAAAGAGAAGGGAGCAATTGTCTCTCTTGCTTATGTCTTGCCGAAAAATAACAGAGCAGGATAGATTTTTCCTTTTTTGAAAGAGAGATAAAACACATCAAATATCCCCTCTGCTTGCTACTAACAACAGTGGTTCTTATGCTTTGTGTTTTCTGCGTCGGAAACTTGTCGTGGTCCCTCCATGGGGTCTGCCTGGACAAGGTTTAAGAGGTTACTGGAAGGTCAAAGAAAAATGCACTGACCCAGTTATGGAGGTTTGGAATCTGCGGCCATGTTGGTTGAATTGGGCGAAAGCGAAACCGTGGAAAAGTAAATAAAAATAAAAATATCTGCTCTTTCGCTTTCCGCTATTGCAGTTTTGTTAAACCCAATTTGACCTTATTCTTCGTTAATTGTGATAAATAATCCGCTCCGTTGTATTTCAGGAATTGAAGTGCAGTTTCAGCTATTTGTTGAATGGAAAAATAAATTTTAAAAAATGAAGATAAAAGAAAATCTAAAATTTGATAATGTTAAATTTTAGTTGCTCCACTATATTCGAAACATCTCCGTGCCACACTAAATGCTTGGTATGTCTCTTTAAAATACCTAAATAACAAGCTAATTTAATTCTGCAGTTTGAGATTTTATATAGGTTTAGGAAAATCCCAAGTTACTTAAAAAAAAGGGGGGGGGGTTCCGTTTTACCTTACAAGACCTTTGCTTACGCAACCGTTCATCCTAGATACATACTTCCGGTTGCAAAAGTGCAGATTTAAGATAATAAAAAAAGTGAAGCGGAAAAAAAAAATGAAATCGAACTTTTCATACGCACTCCAGGTTCCGAAACTGTGGTTTAGGGAAAAAAATCTAAATTGAAAAATAATTCCAACCCAAAAAGTTGGAAAGATTTGTGATTGAAACTCGAAATTCCAGTTCAAAGTTTTAAGGGCCGTGCAGAAAATGACGGACCGGTTGTCATTCTACTAAAGCGGTTAGAGGCTATCTTTCCCCCCGAAACGTGCTATTGACAGCGAGTGTAATGTAGTGTAAGTCAAAAAAAAAAAAACCGCTGCGTTTTATATCTCGGTGAATATTGGTCGCAAAATGTCAAACTTCTTGTGTATTTTTTTTATGCTCTTGATTTTCCTGGATTTCTATACAGAAGTTAGGGGACCTAGGATCCGTATAAAACAGGGGTGGCCAACCCGCGGCACGCATGCCACAATGTGGCACGGCAGAGCAGTAACAGTGGCACGTGAAGACTTTTTGGAAAAATTACAAAACTGAGAGAAAAATGTCTATCTCAAAAATATTGATAAAAACTAAAACCCTTGAACTGTTTAATATAACGATATTATGACGATTAAGTGTCAGGAGGCTGGCTTACAAATTGTCTTAATTACAATTTTGCAAAGTACTTAGCGTTAGCTTCGGACATCCAACGAAAGCTGTGACTCTACAGACAATGCTTTGAAAGCATATCTGTGCTTGACACGAATGAAACTTTTTATGCTGCAGGATGGATTCTTGATCTGCAATAGTTTCAGCTACTGGTGATGAAATTTAAAAAAAAAGTTAACTCTGCGAGTAAAATTAAAAAACCAGATTGGACAGAATTCGGTATGGTTGCACAAATGAAGATCCTTAAAATGTTTTTGTTACATTACTTGAAAATTATTTGGGAACAAAACTTTAAAAGTATCATTGAATTATTTATCACAAACTCCTTGCCAAAGAATGAGACTTTTTCCCTGATGGTGACCCTGTACAAGTTCGCAAAACTGTATTATGATTTCTAATCAATTTTATTAATTGCTAGCAGACAAGCAATTGAAATGATTTAGAAAACCCTGCATTGTTATGATTTTCTTCTGTTGGCGAATTTTTCTTGCTTTTACCTAATAATTCTCTCATGTGGCATTGTTCTAAAAACTCCCGAAATTACTCACTAAGAGCTCATAAATTCATTCGAAATTGGTATTCCAAATTCAGAATTGCTGATTTAAAAAAGTCCCCTTCATTCTACTAAATCTAAATGACCAAAGTTACAGATCGTGAATCCAATTTAAAACAGAATATAACTCCTAATAATTCGTAAGAGAATCAGGATCTCTAATATGTTTATTCTCTTGCAAATCAAAGGAAAGCGGGCCAAATATATTCACTGTTCACAGAAATCCTGACGTGCTTGAAAACTCCTTCTACATTCTGAGCAATTTGCCAACCATTTGCAATAAGGCGAAACTGTTTAATAAATTAATAGAAATTCTGTCCCCGGAAGTACATTTTCTAGCGGACAATGCCTTCGCGACAGTTAAAGCTCATATAGATGATTTGAGGGCGCATTGAAATCGTTTGACTTGTTTTCATTTGCTGATTAACTGGATTGTTTACTTTTATTAGGTAAAAGCATTGTCTTATTACTTCGATTTGGCTAAAAGTAATTTGAATGGCGATTCTTAAAACCATGTCGTAAATTTTAAATTCCCGGAAATGTGAGAACTTCAATAAAAAATTACTTATGTTTAGGATCGTTCAAGCATTGTTGTGAAAGTAGAAATGGTATTAAAATAAGGGCTGCGGTTTCGGAGTTGTGGAGTGGGAATCTCTGACTGATTTTGGGGTCATTTGATGGAATTTTGAAACTTTTTCTGCATTGGAAAATAATTTCCTTGAAACCTCAAAATTAGGGCTTAATTTGCGTGGGAGCTCACAAGAGCTCATTGCCTTCACTTCTTTTCACTTTATGTGGATTACATTAGACCGAGTTCAGACCAGGCTTGGAGTAATCGTCGATTACGTAATCGTAATCCGTGTAATCGATTACATTTTTTCGTAATCAGAATCTTAATCGTAATTTGGAAATTGAACACTCGTAATCGTGTAATCGTAATTTTAATCAAGTATTTCTTGTGTAATCGTAATTGTAATCTAAGTTTGAATAATCGTAATTTAGCCTTGTAATCGTGTAATCCCTACTTGCCGAAAGCAAAAGTTTCTAAGTTACGTTTCTACAATGGTGGGAACCAGGGTTGGGGGGAACTGTGAAGGGAATTGTTCGGCGAATCTTTCGGGGTTGTTCAAAACTAACTTCCGAAAGACTTGGGCCCTGGAGCTGTTCAGTGATCGTTACCGGCTGTTTGTAAATGACGGTAATAAAATCAAGCCCTAAGTGCTTCTCAACCTTTAGGCGCCTATCACAAAAACGTCTACCCTTGATTTTTAGGATGGGTCATCAATTTTCCCTTTCATCAGCTGTCAGTGACAGCAACAAACAAAATCGTCGTTTGCCGCCACCTTGGAAGAGAACAGTGGTGTCAAAATACAAACACATGTTTTCAGTTCGACTGGATTCTGTTAACGGTTATATGCCTTTCGGTGCTTGTTTTCCCTCACTTTCATTAGCGGAACCCTCCCCCCCCCCAAGCACCCAAGTACTTATCAATATGTGCATCTTCTGCTCCAGTTGAGCGTTTATTCAGCGTAGCTGGAAAATTTTATACGTCTCAGAGGATGAAAATGAAAGCTGAAACCTTTGAGGCATTTGTTGTTAAAATGCAATAAAAAATTATTTTAAATATTGTATTTATTTTTAAATATTGTATTTATTTTTAAATATTGTATTTATTTTTAAATATTGTATTTATTTTTAAATATTGTATTTATTTTTAAATATTGTATTTATTTTTAAATATTGTATTTATTTTTAAATATTTACTTTAATATCTTTTATTTGCATTATCTGCATATATTACTGTACTATCGTGTTTAAAAATTCCGGCATAAAGAAATTAACACATTTTGTTTTCAATAACTGTGTTAAATTAAATCTGTAACATATGAATTTATTTCAAATAAATATTATAAAAATATGTATATATTTTAATTAATGAACAATAACAAATGATGCAATTACAATTATATAATATAATTTCCCAAATTTTAATTAGTACTTAATAATCAATATTAAATCAATATTTTGTAACAAAGCCATAACTTTTCGGTCATATTTCGTTGCCAAGGCTAATTATCTGAAAAAATCAAAATTCACTCGAAAACAATTTGTGTTTACAGGCTGCGCTATAAAATAAAAAAAAAGGTAATATTCATGTGAAATGAATATCTACATATTGGAGAAGTAATAAATGCTTTAAGTAAAATAACTAAATCTTATAATTCATTATACAATATTTCATGGTGAAATGTTAAAAAATTGAAAAGTGTCCAGAATTAAATCCACTAGTGCGTGTACCTGTATCTAATCACCTACAAACGACATACGAATAAAATAGTTGTGCAGTATTTAAGTGTACTTTAAAAGGTTCAAATTCATTTGGATGTGCTTTTATTATATTTATTGCTTCTTTACTGCAGCAACGTCAGAATTCAAAAAAATAAAATAAATAAATAACTAAATTAAATAAAATAATAATAAATCCTTAAGTTAAGATTACACATTAGTTGCAATCATCATTTCATTCATCACTATGTTAGATAATCAAAAATCACGATTCTTCAACTATAACGCTGTTGTCGTGAATGAACATTATGTAATGATATATATACATATTCCTCACAAATCTGTAATCGCGTAATCGAAATCGTAATCGGCACATGATAATCGTAATCGATTACGTTTTACTACGTAATCTAATCGTTGTTGTAATCGTAATAGCGATTTCACAGAGGACTGTAATCGTAATCGTAATTGTAATCTCCATTTTTTCATGTTCGTAATCGTAATCGTAATCGATTACATTTTCTCGTAATTGACTCCAAGCCTGGTTCAGACTATTCATGGATTGGAATCTTTCGTTAAGAATTAAGTTCTTCCCAAAACTAGCGAACAGTTCATTTTTACAAATTTGTGCCTTCAATGACAATGTTTTATTTATTTATTTTTTTATAACGATTATTTTATTGTGTGGCGTAATCAGTGGCGGATCTACGAGTTTGAAGGCTCGTAACAATGTAATTTTTGTGCCCTTTTAACTATCACAAAATTAAGTGAAACATTTATCTTGTACATTTTTGAATCATCTTCGGGATCCATTTGCTCGTTTGGACTCCTCATTGCTGCAAAATACTACAACGGCGTAGAGAGTAACAGCCCGTAAAGTGCAAAATTGGGGAAATTTTTTTAGCCGCCATTAGTCGGTAGTTGCAATTTCATTCGGCGCCATATTTTTAAAATAGCGGCCATTTATTTGTTAATGAATAAAAGATAAACGATGTATATTTTTTAAATTGCTGAAGTATCATTTGATGTTAGGAATATATTTTAAGAAATTAGTTCAAAACATAGCATCTTGTTTTTGAATAGGAATATTTCACCAATTATTTTTGCCTTTAGTAACTGTAAGGTCATTTATTATTTTTTTAGGGGGTGGGGGCGATTGGGTGGCGATTAATAGATGATTTTTAACCACGATTTTTTTCATTTAGTCGCCCTGTCACCAATGCCGGCCGTTAATTTTTTTCCCTGTAACATACCATACCATCTAACTGTTAGAATGTTAAAGGGCAAGTTAAGAATTATTAGTTTACAGAAACTTTTTGCAATTTTTCTACTTAAAAAAGAAACCCTTAATACCAGAAAACCAGGAAGTCCTCTTTCGTATGTGAAGTGATGTATCTTTTTTTAAGTTCCTGTTCTCTTTTTCTTTTCTCTTACGTCTTAGTGTTGTTTGTTTACCTTAGGAACAGCCACTTGGCAACAGCGCCGGTCACAGTTAAGTGAGGAGGTTGCACAATGGGGTCCGACTGGTTCCGCTTTCCGAATCGTCTGACTCACAGCCAGCCAGCCCCGCCTGACCCCGACCTTCCGAGTAATTTTTGATTTAAGATACGGAAGAGAGGGGGATAAACACGAAGCGATTTGTTTCCGAAGAAGAAAAAAATGTAACGCACGCGTTTTATGGCGAAATCTGGTTTCCAACTATCGATGTATCGTGATTGTCATAAAATCGTCCGTTGGATGTGACACTGCTGTTGCATAATGATCCCGACTCGAAGTATACATATCGGTCATCGTTCAGGCACCATCGATTTTCAAGGATGGAATGCGGGGTCGACGCAGCGTTCCAGAAATTAATTCACTTCAGGTGAAAATTTTGGATCGACGTACATGTACTAGACTCCTATCCCTGGGTGTTGGTCTTGCGCCCCGAACTAACATTTTTGGGAGGGGGGAAATTGTCAACCTTCCGAATGAAGTTCCAATTTAACCGAATGATAAAATACAAGCATGCACATTCCACACATGTACATGCATAACGTTTAGTGAGAAAAAACATTAGACATCTTTTAAAAAACAATTCTAAGAACTAAAAATAACAAACAATCTCAATGTTGCAATATTGTCTTCAAATTGCCGAATCGTCAGCAAAATGTGCCGAATACGGAAATTATTGGGAGGTTACAGTGACCTCCCATCGGGGCGCTCCTGGTTCTTGGAGTCGGCTGGTGCGCCCCCGAACTATATTTTTTTAAAGGGGGAAAATTCTCCACTTGTCGAATGAAATTTAAATTTTGCCCAATGATAAAATACGAGCATGCATGCGTTTCATACACACGGAACATTTTATGAGAAGGAACTTTGGGCATAATTGAAAAACAATTTTGAAAATTTTTAAAAAGAAAACAGAATTTTAATTTTGTCATGTTATACCCACATTTGCCGGATTGTTTGCAAATTTTGCCGAATTAGGATTTTTTTTGGAGGTCACAGTGACCTCCCACTGAAACGCCCCCGGGAGTCGGGAAGTCCTTTGCATGAATGTTCAATGCAGACGTCGTTTTCGGACATAAGGAGTTCCTTCCTGTCATTTCAAATGAAGGACCAGGGGGGGAAAGATGAAAGTCACTTTTTCGTCAATTTTGAGATATTAGCGCTATCTAGGGGCTGTATCATCTGGTAGAACAACAAGGGGGAAAAAAGATGAGAAGCGACCGAAATGTGCATGAAAACTCGAAAAACTACATAAGGAGCTACGAGAAATCAAACTTTGTTCTTCGTTTTTCTCGAAATCGCTTTTTGGTCACTACACTTTCATCTTTTCCCCCCTGGCCCTTCAAATGTTTTCAGAGCGGGCGCTAGCAAAGGGTATTATATATTCAATGAATTCATGTCAAAAAATTACAAAGACGAAGTCTTTAGTTTTACAAATACGTTGATTTCTCTAAGGCAGAAGGGGGATTAGTCCCTGCTAACCTCTCTTCCTCCCACCCCCCAAAAAGAACCAGCTTAGGCCTGGAAGAGATTGAATTGAATTTTGCGATATAAGGTGCCTTACTCTCATTTACTTGTGGCAGATTATTTAGTTTTCTTTAGCTTCATATTGCTATGCAAGAGAGCTAATTATTGAAGTTCGAAATGTATTATCCCCGGTAGAGTCAGTGAGAACGATTCACACCCATTAATTTCCACACAACAACTTCGATGATTTCAAATGCATGAAAATGAATGATATCAAACCAATGTGCGATTCGTATGTGGTAACCATATGAACGAGGTCACTCTTGTGAAAACAAATATTGTTTATTGATGCATTGCTAAGAAATTTTAGACAATCCCTAGAAATATACTGTACCTTTTCCAAAACAACCAGCAAGGGGCACCCAGCGCTGTGGTAAAACATTACCTTTTTACGCCCAAGATTGCTGGTTTAAACCTGATACCCAACGGTGGAATTGCAACAAGATGCAGAAAATTGTAAAATTTTCAATGGGAGAGGGATTTCACAACCAATCTTTGGAGATGACGGGGAAAAGATAGGCTCAAGCCCCCCCCCCCCCCAAAGATTAATTTTATTTATTTATTTTTTTGTTCGAATTGCACTCTGAAAAACTTGATTGTTGCACATTTGCAAGGTAAGGTTAAATGGAAAAATGGAGTCCAGTTACCGTCCCACGCCTTTTCGAAATTGGAAGCTCAAAAAATGCAACTTTAGAGTTGATTTTTTTTTAACGCAACCTTTATACGTTGAGATTGGGTCACTTCAAAATTGAATTACAGTGAACTCTCACTTTTGCACCGGCCCAAGAGACCAATAGAAAAAGGCGTATAAGTTAGAGAGACGTATAAGCGAACAAGCCTATTTACAGGACTAAAACGCAACATGGGCTCTAATGAGAGAATGAATAAGAAGTTTCTATACAAAAGGACATATTAGTACGGTTTGGCAATTACTGTAACGTAACTACAATGATAAAGAGAAAACAAAAATTAATTGTCCCTCTCCAAACTCTAGTTCATGCGGAAAAAATACCTTCCGTGAGCAATAAAGGTGAAAGATTGAAGAGGAAAGTGATGAAAAATGCTTATTTCTTAAAGAAAATAAATAAAAATGTTTAAATTTTAGGGAATATTCGGCGCATAAGTAAAATATTTATGTATAGAGCGACGCATAAACGAATGATACTATCATTATTTTGCTATGGAATGTGCTGGGACCATTTAAAATCGTCGTATAAAGGCGCATAAATGAGGCGGCGTATAAGTCACTGTACTAGAAACGGAGCTTTTTGGCAAAAAGTGAAATAGGGCCGGTCACCCCTCCCTCCCAGTTTCTTGCGCTGCAGCTCATCAAAGAAGTAAAAAGTTTGTCTGTGCAGGTTTTTATCATTTTTTTAGCATGTAATTTCAATGATCGGGCATTGAAACCACTATTTTGCTAAATTGTGTCCCTACTTCAGAAGCTTGCAACTTGAATTCTCCCACTCATGAGGCGCCCTAAATATCTTATCAATGCTCTGGCCAGAGCAATAAATTATGCAAATGCGGGAAATTACAGCTCGAATTCAATCGAAGGTGCCATAATAAAGAAGTCAAAGAAGAAAATATCTGAAATACTATCTCCCCCCCCCCCCCCAACCTCTTCCAGTCTCGATTGGCGCCTAGTATATTGCCGACAAGGAATTATTTGTTATTCGGCGTGACGTTTAAAACGTGCTTGATTACGAAAGAATAATGCAGATTTCCAGTGTTAGTGTTGCATTTTGCTATCCAAAATTCTGACCAGATGCCTAGATTTTCAACAACTAGGAGCTAAATTAGAGGTCTAAAGTTTTGGTTGCATCATCAGTTTTTCTTTCCTGACTCATTGTAATAAAAAGGCCAGTGACATAGTAGCAGCTTGCAGATTACCCCCCCCCCCCAAAAAAAAAAAAAAAAAAAAAAAACTAGCTCGGGGGCACCTCTGAAACCGATCTTTCCCATTTGTTTTAGTGAACTGTGCAGGTTTTTTTCCTATTAAGTTCTTAATAATTTAATTGACTGCTGTGATATTGTTAATTTCATAATTTCATCCAATTAGTTGTTAGCTGTCCCAAATAGGACTCTTTGGAGTCCCTCATGTTTTAAAAATATCTACGAAATTAAACTCTTTTGATAATTTTTGTCTTTTTAAGTTTTACAAATTTCTTAACGTACGTAAGGCCACCGCGGCGGGGGGGGGGGGGGGGGCTCGAGGTTCCAGGACGCACAATTCAGCAAAATAGCGCTATGAGTTGCACAGGATTTTTAAAAATAGTTTTAGTGGGGGGGGGGGGGGCAGGCATTTCCAAGTCTTGCAGGGTGGCGCACCTAAGCCTACGTCCGTTGAGACTGTTTTTAACACTCACTGTCACGATTTGAATATTTTTAATATGTCATTTTATAAATGTTTTAAAAATTTAAATGTATAATTCGTTTCAATTGCTATTTTCATGTTAGTTGCTACTGAAACTGGATTTCTCTGTGGTGTACAACAGTTTTTAAACAAATAAATAAATAAAATAAATGATTTTCAAAAAAAGAAAGAAAAAAAGTCTTTAATATATTGTTGCGAAAATTAAAACTTACACTGCAAAAAATAAATGCTGTTTTCACAGTATAATACAGCTAATTTTATAGCAATAAACTGTAAAATTTGTTAAATTTACAGTAATCAACTGTAAAATTGCTAACTTTCCAGTAACGAACTGTAAAATTGCTAGTTTTACAGTAATAAACTCTAAGCTGTAAAACTGCTAATTTTAGTTTATTAAAGTGCATTTCAGTTTTAAACAGTAACTTCTGCTGCCATTATTATACTGTTGTTTTTAGAGTAGGAATACATCTAATTTTATGGAAATGAATTGTAAAGTTTGTATTACTGGTGCATTTTGCAGTTTTGAATTGCAACCTCTGTTTCCAGCAGTATACTATAAAAACAAGTTTATTTTTAATACGTTTTTATTAGTTTCACGTGAATAAAATTCACGTTCTTTACAAATATAAAAGTAATATATTTTATACTATAATTAATACTAAAAGCTAAACTATATTACATGCTGATGTATTTTAGAGTTTCAATTGTTTTTATGCAACTCTAAATTAAATATAAAATTCCCGTTCGTTGCAAATATAAAAGAAAATATATTTAATACTATTGTTATAACTAAAGGCTAACTATATTACGTGTTGATGCATAATAAGTGCATGTAAATTATAAGTGTGTTCAACAGTTTTGAAACTTCTTTTTAGTTTGAATTACTCTAAAAGCGAAATTTTTAGTTTTTTTTAAAACTATATTTTAGCACATATATACATTAGCACAGTGTAGTTCTCTATCTCTCTCTCTTTGATCCGTACAGGTGTTTTGCAGAAAGGTTCTGGAAAGGGAGGAGAAAACGACGTCCTGTTCCGAGCAGCAAATCCGATTTGCATTTTACTGTGCACGTGCTCATGGAGTTCCTCACTCCGAGCGTGATCTTATCGCCCCCCCCCCCCCTCTTCCAGTCACGAAAGGTGTTCCAACCCTTCCCTTGCGTGTGTGGCAGGAGGAAATATCGAGCGATAAGCAAGACCGAATTCGATGATTAACGTCTATTTATAAGCGATGAAGCCCAAGAAAAGGAAGAATGAAAGAAAAAAAAAAAAAGATCGTGTCTGATTCATCTCTAGTTTTAAAGGTAAATTGTCTGGTCGCCCTTCTGATTAAAACACAGTTCGCTAATTTGAAAAAAAAAAAAAAAAAAAAAAGTTTGTTCCATCTGATTTTCTTCGGTAAAACCTTCCGTGTATTTACGCATGCGTCAGGTATATGATCTTACCAAAATAGGGGTGATACGTAAGATAACAATAAGAGGAAGAATAATAAAGAGCATTTTGAGCTGTATCAGACAACGTAGAACGATGCTAATTTCAAATACATAGTTTAGTTGAATGTGTCAAAAGGATAGCAATAAAATGCAAGTTTTAAATTGAAAACTTCGGAAAGTTCCCATTCACAACCCATCACCCCTTCTTTAAGTGGAACGGTTCCCAAGTGCTTGGCGCGGTTTTCACGGACGGACAGTAGTAAAGATACACTATAGAAGTGAATGAAACAGGGAAAAATTTTAATTTTTCATAAATCACTTTTGAACAGCATAAATTGTATTCATTATTCACTTATTTATACAAAATTATGTACATTTATTCTTTGCATAGAAAGTTTAACTTCAAAAGCTTTAAAAAAGTTTTTAAACTGATGACTTGATTCGAATCAAAGAAATCCTCGAAAACCTATATTGTTTGAAAAGTTTCATATCCAAATAAATGCTTGCTTAGGTTTAGCCGAAAATTAATTCGTTAAAATTTTAAACAAAACTAAAATTATTGTTTATTTTAGTTTTCATTGTTTTTGGCAATAATTAAACGACGGAAGAATTTAAACGTTATAATTACTATAATATTTCATTGTTTCTGGCAACAATTAAAAAGCCGGAAGTATGTTTTATTGTTTTTGGCAACAATTAAAAAACAGCTACTTTAACTTCCGTCACATCAAAAGGTTCGAATTAGAACTTCAAAGTGCTTGCATAAAAAGTTTCACTTCAAAATTTCCACTTTTTAAATTTTAAACTTGATTAGATTTTATAAAAACATGATTATCACAGAAAAGATAGGAATGTTTGTTCCTTGATATTGAAACATTATTTTGAAAAACAATACGATTCATTCTTTGCATATTTTTGCGCAATGCGTTCTTGAGATAAAACATTCACAACATATTGCTTGTAAATACTATTTTCTCACGAAAGTTTAAATTTAACGTAAATCATTCAACAGTGGTGTGTTTTCAACGTGACATTATCTTCACAGTTGTAGCTGTTGAAATGGCGAGCACAGCAATCGATAGCGATAAAGGGATATCACGTTACGTATTTTCAGTGTTGAAGGTAAAATTCGCTTCTTAAAGGTTTTTAAATTTAATGGTGCAGGTTTTTTCTCTCTTTCCTTGAAATAAATTATCAAATACATCTTTCGCGCTATGTTCCGAGAAATGCATGAAGCAAAAACAATGTTATGTATAATAAAACTCAGCCATGAAGAGTTTTCATTAAATTGAAAGTCTATTTCTTAAGTTAATTTCTCTGTCATAATGCCCACATTTTATTACCAGTTTTTAATTGTTGCCAAAAATTGAAAAATTATAATAAATCGTAGCTTCCTCTTTTAATTGTTGAAAAAAAAAAAACGATGGAAATAACAGTAATTATTAAGTTAATTTTGTTAGTAAGTTTAACAAATTAATTCCAAACCTAAATTAAATCAATCATACGTACATTGAGATTTAGTTCAGTTAAAATTCTTCAAATAGTTCAGGTTTCAAAAGCATTCTTTGATTTAACTCAAGTCAACATTTTAAAAGACTTTTCAAAAGATTTTTTTTTCTCACTACTTCAAAATTGCTTTTACAAGCATACAAACTCGTGTTATTTAGATCAGATTAGTGGTAAACAATAAATTATGCTCTCTTTATTAACTTTCTTTTTTTTTTTTCCAAATAAGGACAGGAAGCAAATAAATCTGTTTGAAATTTCGAAACGTTTAACCTCAAATAAATTTCAAAACGAAAAAACTTTGAAATAATACAGGCAGTAGCGTACATAGACTTAATGTCTCCTTGTTTCCAACAATAAATAAGTAAATAAATCAAGTGCCTCCGCTTTTATGGTTCACCGTGAGTTTGAAATATGTGCAATGTTTGTAAATAAAATTATGTCTTCTTTCTCTGCCATCTTTCATTCCGTTCTAAGAAAGTTAGTTCTTCCATGGATGAGAAATAGACTAGTATTACGGTCATCAGTTTTTGTGTATTTTACCCCTTTGTAGTGAATATCACTCCTGTAAAAATATCAAGCAGTATTTCTTCGCCTTGTAAACCTCAGAACAAGGCGGCTTGCAATATCTCAGAACAAGAGGGTGGGGACCAAAGTTAGAAACATTTGTAGTGACTAGGGATGCACCTATTAATCGGACATAATCGGCAAAATCGGGCCAATTAATCGGAGGGAAAAAATATTTTTTAAACATTATTTTTTAAAGTCTATCTTCACTAAGAAACTTCGCTGAACAATTCTATTAACCGTAATAATAATCCTCACAGTTGATATAAAGTTAATAAATTAATTCTCTCATTTTAAATAAAAATATACACATAGACAATGTTGCAACCTTTTTCATGTGCCCATGCTTTTCTCCTTACCATAATGCTTTTAGATAACCTCTATTTTTCACAAAGAATGAATTAATTTTGTACTAATAACTGAAAAATATATTTAAATTAAAAGCACTTCTAAAATGGAGTGCTCATCACAGACTCCCCCCCCCCCTGTTTTTTGCATTTTCATGTCTAGTTAGCATAATTAACAATGCGTTAATGCAATATTATGACAATAATATGAAAATTGGTCCTAAGAAATTCGATAATATTTTGAAATTATTTTGGGAAAATTAAGAAAATTGAACAAAAAATTCCCTCAGAAATAAATTACTTACTATTTCTAACTCGTAATTCTAAAAGTAAGAAAAAGACTTGGATGATGAAAAGTTGGTAGTATCAAAAAAAAAAAAAAAAAAATCATCCTTATCAGTTTTCAGCTCAGCCGATTAATAGGTAATCGGCCAATTTGCTTTTCGATGCATCCCTAGTAATGACCACATCGCGGTATTTCACAACCCACAAGTTGTGAACCCATTCCTAAGAGAGCAGTTACTTTTCTTTAAATGTCTCTAAAACAAGACATCAAATCTCGGTTTTCATGGATATCAGCGTGAAAATAAAACACGTGCAATGTTTGTAAATAAAACCCGTCCGACAGCAAAACATATGCAAAGAGGCGGCGGAGGAGGAGGAGAGATGAGGGGGGGGGTATTAAAGAGAATACGGTCTTGGATGTCACCGGTAGCGGAGACCGAGTACGTGATCTATTGGGGGAGGGGGGGGATAAAGAAAACGGCACCAACCCAAAACAAAAAGCGAGAAGCGGGGGGGAACTCTTTAGCGGCGGCGGAAGAATCTGTGACATTGAATGGTGTAACCTTGGCCTTGAGAAAAGTCGTTTACCCTCCACCGGTGATGTATACCTGCGAACAGGTAACTGCGTCACGTGGTTTTGCTTTCCTCCTCTGTCGCTCGTTCTTCTCCGGAGCATGGTTTTTTAGGAAGCAATTCGCGGTTTCGAAACGGGAAAGAAAAGTA
Source organism: Uloborus plumipes (assembly GCA_038373865.1). NCBI lineage: Eukaryota > Metazoa > Arthropoda > Arachnida > Araneae > Uloboridae > Uloborus > Uloborus plumipes. Next base: position 19,758 of record JAXGGA010001852.1, read on the forward strand.
ATAATAAAAACGGATTCCATCTTCAATGTTTTCCGAAAGGTTAGGCGGCATTGGACTACTAGTTTGCTTGCACGTACGATTCCCGGAATAGAATGTTATGCGCAGTAGAGAGCGATTCCTTCACCATTCCTGCACAAGAAACTGCGCAAAAGATTTTTCTTCCTCTCATTTTATACGGTAGTAGATTGAAAGTGAAAGTTAACAGGGCCATCACAGAGCGGCATAGCAGGGGAGAATATAGGCGATAGAGGGTTTTATTCCCCCCCCCCCTGGTGAAGGAACAAAATTTGTAACAGGACAGATCCAAGTAGAATTATAAAAAAAAATATTTTACTTTTCCTCACAAAAAGTTTTCATTTAAATTACAAAAATCAATCAGTTAATTTTTTAAAATTATTTATTCATTTTTACTTATTTATTTATTTATTTTTGCATATATTACAGAATTTGAGAAAAAAAAAGAAGAGGAATACAATAGTATGTATCCATTAATTTACACAGTTTTTTTTTGTTTTGTTTTTTTTCGGTTTTACAGATTACAGACTAACGGATTTCAAGAAGCTGATAAAAATGCAGATGTTCGGCAGCACCATGCATACATTTGACGGTATTTTTACTCTCACTGCTGTGGTGACAATATTTCCTCCTATAACGCATCCAGTTAGAAGTATTTTGTCTAGATTTAAAATTTTCAGGAATCTAAATGCAATCAAATACAATGTTTAAAACGTCCTGCCCATTACTTTCCCGCGGCACAAGGGCGGATCTAGAAATTTTTCAAGGGAGGGGCAATTGATTTTTATTACTTACTTTTTACGATGCGTACTGGTTTACAAATATCAATCACAAAGGATCTGGACTTCAATTCCGAAACATCACTAAAACTTGCATAAAATTACATTTTTAGAACATCAATATCGAAAATTTGCCGGGGGCATCGTGCGCCAAGGGATGGGCGATCGCCCCCATCGCCCCTCCCTTGTATCCGCTCCTGCCGCGGCAGTATAATGCATAAGCTCGATTTTCTAAAGTACTGTTAACTTTTTTTTTCTTTCTCTCTCCTTCTTTTTTTACTTTTTGAGGTGCGCCATATTGTTACCGGTGAGAGATATGTATTCATTACATTCATACAGAATCATGTGAAATACACAGAATGTGATGCTCGTCAAACAGAGAACTTACAACTGGTAATCTACTCATATTAAAAACTGAGTATCTTTCTATGTCATGTTTATTTTTCCTGAACGCCAATGAACTGAAAGTCGAACCAGGTACCGATAGAAAGGTAATTTTTCAGGCTTCATTAGTGTTAACTTATATAATTATACGATTTTAATTTTCGAAGATATCAATTAATAAGTAGTCAAATTGAAAGCGATTTGTCCTAAATCAATAAATGTGAAATCCATTGTAACAAAACGTGGTTGTTATGAAACAATAATAATAATGATAATAAGAATTTTGAATGAAGGTTTAACTAAATCAAACATGAAACTCATTAGCGGGCTACGTACGTAGTATGTCTCAAAATCTTACGAACATTAAATTATATAACATCAGAATGAGGTAAAAGTTATGGGGGGGGACGTTATGAATCAACAAGCCGTAGGAAGCTAATCTAGCTGCCCTGGCAGCTAGTTTATTCTTTATTGCTTGAGGGAAAAAAAAAGAAAAAAAAAAGAAAAATCCTGATCTTTTTTGTGTATTTTTCCATTTTTTTTCTTATCAAGGAAAGAAAAATTAAGAAAATGAAAAGATTACCATAACAAACGCATTCTGTGAATAGAATTCGGCAGCAAAATGAGTTCTCTTTTATGCAAGGCACATGACAATGCCCTTGTTCTTAGAATGCATGTGCAAGTACGATTCTTAGAACACGATGCGCTGGGAAAAACTATTATAAGCAGTTTGGAACATTTTTATCTGCGACATTTTCTTCTGATATCTTCCGAGGTAGAGCTTACGCAAGCCATTTCTCATAAATGTGCGCAAGTTTTACCGCGGTAAAAGGAACTAAAACGCAAATTATGTCGTTTGTTGCGGTTATTGTGATTCGTGAAGTTACCGACGTGGAATAAAATTAACTAGATTGTAGTGCGCACTGAGATGCGGTAAGAAGAAATGCAACAACGACTCTTGAAAATGTATTCAGTTTCCGTTCAAAAAGAAATTATACGGGTTACTTCAATTGAACGACTTTTTTGCTTCTTTCACATTTCACGTTAGTTTGAAATTTGTATAAATAGACGGGGGAAAATAATCTAGAGCAAAATTTCCTTGATTTAACGAATATGTTTTCTGCTCCAAAAACATGACAAGAAGTTCGCTTTAGAAACTATGTAAAATATCGATTCTAATTTATAAGCATGCATCTTAAGTGTGCACATCGACAATACATAGTTATGCACAATTCTAAGGGACGATGATGAAATTACTGTTTTAGTTTAGACGTTTGGAACAATAGATGTATGGTTCGTTGTAAAAATGAATCAACTCTTAGTAAATGATTTTGCTATGCGACTATGCCTTTTTGTATAAAGCTCTTCACAAATCTTTCCTTCAGAAAAAATTACAATTGCTCAGTTACTATTTGTAATAATAGATATTTATCTTTGGAAAAGTGAGCTGTTTAACTTTTGTATTAAAAGATATAATTACATGTGATACCATTTAGCAAACAAATATGTACGCATTTTTAAAATGTGGTGATACATTACTTTCACAATGAACGACACAAATGTGATACATAGAAATCGATGCTCGACATGTTAGGGATAGGGGAATGGTGTAATTTTGTCGGACATAAATATTTAATTAATAAGCATTTATTATACTTGCTCTGTCTTACGTAGGCAGATGGGGCAAGCTTGCGAATCGTTGCCAAAAACAAAAACGTAATTATAAAGTTAATTGTAAAAAAGTGAACTAGTTAATCGAAGTAATTTTAAAGTTGAACTTCAGCAAGCATAGAACTCTGGGCTGTGGAATTTTTAAACTTCAAACTCGAGATTTTCTCTCACGTAAACAATAAAAGCTTTTTGTTACTACTTAATACTAATTTCGCCAAATGACAAAAATCATTCCTCGTGTTACTTTCGGTGAAAAGTATTGCTGATTCAAACAATTTTTGCAATTGCTTGATATTTGTCAATGTGTGCGTGTGCGCGCAAGAGAGAAGTTTTCACTTATCAGCAAAAGCTTAAATGAGTCCTCTGAGACATAACGCAATCAATTAATTATTCCTTGGAAAGCCAAACATTACTTTTAAAGATGTCGGGGAATGGCTCCTTTTTATCGGAACTAATTTTCCGAAACGAGGATAGATATTTTAAAACAGCGTAAGGTCACATTGACCTAAGTCGTATTGATTTCATGAAAGAAGGTTACTGTTGCTTAATTTAGGACATCCTCCATTTTCTCTCTCTTGTTTTTATAAGTTTCGCGGATTGTTATCTTTCTTTTCATCTGTTGATTTGGTGAATAATTGGCACCAGGATTGGGCATGGGAAGGGTGGAGGATTTAGAAGATAGGGATTTGGGGGGAGGGGGCTTCTGAAAGTTTCTCGTTTCGACTATAATACCATCGGTTTCTGGCATTGGAATAACTATTGTACTAATAATGTAAAATATAGTCCAATATTTAATGAGCATTATATTAAGTTTGACTAAGACATGTTTATTATTTTATTAATCATCTGTGGGTTAAGTTAATTCTAATAACCAAGAGAAAATCTCAATGGCTAATGAAAAAACCTAATGATTGATGAATAAGCTTTTATTTCTAGAGCACACCTTAATTATTGGAAAGGAAAAACCCAATTGATTATCACTAAGAGAAAATTTCAATGACTAATGAAAAAATACCCTATTGTATTCCAGTCACATATTATTTATTGTTTTCATTTCTTCTCTTTTTGAAAAAAAAAAAGAAAAAAGAAAAGGAAACATTAAAATACGATTTTAACATCTATCCGTTCGATATTTTCGTTTCTAATTCCAAGTACATTATCAGACAGTGTACTGCAACGAAGGTAAAACAAATTAGTAAAGTAAGGCCCGTAGTATAGTAGTCAGCACTTGCATAGCATGACAGCAATACTGAAGCTTTAACTATTTCATTTGTTAGGAGGAGGGGAGCGAATTCAGTCAGTATCTTAAATTTTTGCATATGCAACACTTCTTTGTTTCGTTATTAACTAATTCTAACAGATCACTAACCTGCTTAGCATCGGTCCCAAGTCAGCCTGTTAAAAGAAGGAGGCTATGTACTGCTTCGCTTAGTTTTGTCGGAGTTGCTTACACCCCCACCCTCCCTACCCAAAGTGATAGTGCACCCTCTAAAACACTAAGGAGAAATTCTCATTAAGAACAATAATGGCCCCAAAAGATGTCCCTAAAATTTTCAATATCGCAGTTTTGCGCCTTGACTCCCAAGTGGGAACTCCAGATTTATTGAAGTATCAATTTCCTGAAACTTTAGTAGGAATAGAATATATATATATATATATATATATATGGGTAAAATGTGAAAATAAGATGTTTAAAACTTAAAGATGAATAATAATTTAAACTAAAGAAATAAAACTTAAAACTTAAGATGATGATAAACAGTTTTGGAAAAAGCATTAACGTCAAACTTCAATCTATGTTGAAGCAAATTTACACCTTTTTGAAAAACAAATATAAGCTCTCGAGCTATTTCTGGTGTATCGATAATAGCTATGAAATCAAGAGTAAAATGAATTCATCACCCACATCAATATATACTTTTGATTTTGAGAATCTTTTTTGCAACATTCCACTAGAAGACTTATACGTTACTCTTATGAAAATTTACGATTCTTTTTATGTCGGAGTGGAACTTGGTATCGATAGAAGTTTTTTCGACAGTCTTTGCCATTATTGCATTTTCAACAACTTTGTCACTTTTAATAATTTCACTTTTAAACAAATACATGGAATTGGCATGGGTACAAATTACTCCAGCACAGCTGCAAACTTATATCTTTTTTACTATGAATTTAACTATACTGTTAAATATAATAAGAGGATCAGCATCTTCAGGTATATCGACGATATCCTCGTCTTTAATAAAAATATGGGAGAAGAATTTAAACTAGTTTACCCACAAACACTACAACTAAATAAGGCCAATGAGGAAATTGATTCTGCGAGCTTTTTAGATATTTCCTTTAAAATTAGAGATTCTCAACTTTCAACAGATCTTTACGATAAAAAAGAACATTTCAACTTTCATGCAAAGTGCATGCCTCATTGGTTTAGTAATTTACATAATTTTTTTTTTATAAATATCATAATCGGCCAACTCTGCAGATTTTTCAAGATCTGTAACGATAAGAAACATTTTAACAAACAGGTTTACAAATTCATTGCTGGTCTATATTATCAAAACAACTATCCTGCAGAGTTTATTTTTTACTACCTTAATTTGTTTAATAAATCTCTTCGGCAGAATCGATAATTTTTTCACCCAAACAACTACGTTTTGGCAACGGTTTCCTTTCAACTCTGATGATATGCTGTACTTAAACCCGATTTGCGGGAGGTGTTGCATGGAAGCGAGCTCTGCGAACCGCATCGACTTGGTACGGAAAAGGATCGAGTAAAAGGAATATGAATAATGGTGTTGCTTCTTTTTTCTATTACTGGGTAAGTGATCTGTCTTTCTTTTATTTGCAGGTCAGAGCGGGGGGGTTGGTTGTTTTCATGAGTTGGCAGTAGTATTTCATTTTTTCGTCCTTTTGGACTTCTCAAAACTTAACATCCTTTCTCGATATGCTAACTCGTGTGCAGCTGACCTCTTCAGAAACCTGCAAATTATTATTTTCACCAACTGCTCCCGCTCTCCGTAGACGAAGCAGTAACTTGCCCAGATATTTTTGAAATTCTAGTTGTTTATGAAAAATTGTCGTATTGCATTTTGAATCTATAACGCTTTTTCAAAACTTTTTCTAGACGTTTTTCAAATATTTTCTAATTGTTGTTATTTACACTGACTTCGTGCGCGCCCGAGGGCGGACTTCATATATAAACACCTAATATATATATATATATATGTATATATGTATATATGTATGTATGTATTAACAGTAGCGTAAATAGACTTAGATTCACCCTCCCCCGCAAGGTCTGTAAGTGCCCCTCCCCCCATCCCCTATTAAACTGTAAAAAGCATTTTTCCGCCTATGTTATCTTTCTACATAGGCGGAATTTATCTATGTAAAAAAAGCACTTAAAGTGCTTTTTTTCCGTATCTTGCGCCCTTAAACCTCGTGCGCCCCCCACTCCGCGACGCGATGTGGACTGTGTATTAATTTAAAAAAAGAAGAAAGAAAAAAAGAAAATTGCATTTATTTTATCTAATTAGTTTTCCCTGGCTTTACTGCATTCTTTAATTGTGCATTAGAAACGACTGAGGTTGCTTTTGTTAGAGAAAAAAGAAAATATACTGCTCGGAATGCGTGACAGTTACCATTTATAAACCACCACTTTTGCAAATTCCAAATGCAATACATCATACAAGCTCCCGACAATTCAATCCTGGTAAATCCCCACGAGCGGGAGAAAATCATCCGGTTAAAACCATTGAATCATGATTATTACGGGCAGAAGAAGCAACTGTGTCATCGATCGCCAAACGGGCGAGAGAAGCATTGATCGGAAAACATTAGCGCGTCGCCTCAAAACCAAAACCGCGCGCGCGAAAACAGAGAAACCGAACACAGGCGAGAGAGAGAAAGTACTGCTGATGATGACTCGTTCGAGTTTCGCCGAACGAATCCGCGTGATTCACGCCTAATGACCGACTCGAATGTGCGGACGAGAGGCACATGTAGCAGCAGAGAGCGTGCAATGGCTCATCTTTGGAGAGAAAAAAAGGTGGAGGTTATAGTGTCTATTTCTGGGAGTTTCGAATGGTGAATAAAACAGCTGCGCAGACGATTTTTTGTTCCTTCGTTAACCTGTCATGTGGTAGAGTACAACGTAGCGACTGCGTGATGCAATCTTGCCTGTCGTAGGGAACACACATGAATTAGCTGACGCATGGGCTCCACTAACATGCGGTCGGTTTACAGCACATTTCATGTTTGGGAAAAATTAGTCGTTCACTATTTGTGTCGCCTGGTTTTTCCGGGTAACAAGTTCAGTGATGAAGGTACTGAAACTAATTTAGCAATGAAAGGTGCCTAAAGCACCCCCCCCCCCATCCAACACACTTCTCACAATCTCTCCCAGCATTTTTTTTTTTTTTTTAACTCTGAGGACAATACCTATCTTGGGTTGCATAGGGGTGAACCTCCAGTTGCGTTCATAGACTTAGGTGCGCCCCTCTGAAAGATTTATAAGTACACCCCCAACGCCTCTCTCCCCTCTTTCTCTCTCTCTCTCTGATAAAACTATTTAAAAAAAATCCTGTGTTAACTCATAGTGCTATTTTTCTGAATTGAGCGTCCTCAAACTTCGTGCACCCCCTCCGGGTTATGGGGGCACTATGTACGCCACTGGTGAACCTCCAGAATAGTTGGCGCATCCCCTTAAAGTCCCCCTTCGCCAAAAGAAGTCTCCAGAGCGAACGAAAAAATACCCTTGAAAACATCATTCTTTAAATTTCTGGCGCAGCCTTCCCCATCTTGGCGGATATCCCTGGTTTATGATTATTTAAAAAATAATCTACGTATAGAGAAGCCGTCTGTTCCAATAAGTATTTACAACTTAGGGGCACATTCAATGAATATGAGCACTGGAGACGATGCCTAGAACCCATTTTAAATGTTGTGGATTCTTGGTAAAGTTCATTTTGGTTTTTTCTTGTACGACAACATTTATTTTCTTTTTCTAACGCATCAAAGCAGATACAACACAATTACCCCCTAATACCCATAGAGAATGCGTACTGTACCAATAGCGAATGCAGCATAAATTTTTGACAGAAAAAGGCTTTTTGTTACAAAAATGTAATAAGTGTACAACATTGTGCAGTACTACTTATTTTAACTTAATTTAAATGATAAGCTGTACTTGTGGAATCTAGGTTGTGTGAAGATTCACTTAATTCAAAATAGCTTTAATTCCTGAATAGCATCCTTTCGCTATTCCACGTTAGAAGAATGTTAAGATCAATGTTCATTGTCAAAAAAGAGTTTGACAAATATTTTTAACGTTTCGAGAAAATTAACATGTATTATGAATTCTAAGAGGAAAAAAAAACAAGAAAGCCTCCAAATATGTAACAAAAACCTGCAGTTAATAAATCGGGAAAAGATCAAGCCTTTAATTAGTACTTATTAAGTAATATTTTTGTGCAATAAATCGTTGACGCATTTTATTCGTGACTTCCTTTGCCATTAGCAAGATAATTATTCTCTTCAGACATATTTACTGAAAATAAGGGAAAAACGTTGCTATTGTCTGAATTTGCTATGTTTTTGACATTTTTATGTTTTCTGTCTGCTATGTTTTTGACATACTGTTCAAAAAAAAGAACAGATGAAACTATGCTATTAAATCTCTACAACACCAAAAAAATATATGACGAGAATACTGCATTTTATCTCGAAATCCAAGATTTGAAATGCAAATCTAGAGGAAACGAAACAGATGCGTTGAGATCGGAACCAAAGATACAAATAAATGAACAATTTTACTCCCTTTATTATTTTACATCTGTACGAGTATGAATACAAGCATATACTATATGCATCAATGTTACACAAAATAACTGTCTGTAATTTGTGGCGGACTTATTTTTCATTGTTTTTTTTTTTTTTCAAAGATAAAACCATTGAAAGAGAAATACAATCTCCTAGCGGGGGGGGGGGGAGGGGGGCAATCCCTTAGAACGGTTGGTCTTAACACGTATTACCAATCCTAATACAGTAGTTTATATAATCTAAGGATTATTTCTAAGGTAAATTCTGGCAATGCTAGTATATTCTGAAGATAAATTATACACGATCATTAAGCTAGAATTACCATTTGATTGATTGGTTTTCAATAAAATAAACGCAGTGATTGTCTGAATGCTGAGTTAGTGAAATAATTGCCGTAATTTGTATTAAAAGCAAACTAGTAATTAATTCTTTCATTAATTACTCATTCCATCCATATATTTTACGAAATTACAGCGTTTAGGGATGATATCATAAGATAATAAAATCTCATTCATATTAATTTGAAAATTTATAGCCAGCGTACGTAGAGCACAAGCCCGTCATTTAATTAGTCATTTGTAGGCCATCATTTAAAGATCTTTCGGAAGATTTTTTCTGGAGATGGGATACTTCCTGAATAGTTTGCATGGCAATAAAGAGGAGTACTGTTCGTTAACGACTTATTGCTTAGGGGGCTAGGTATACTATCTAATGCTTAAAACAATGTATAAACTTAAAGCAAATATGTGTAATGAACTTTAACTTTTGAGGCAGCTGATTGAATATAAATCTCTTTTTAAAGAAAAATACTGACGAATGGAGAAAATGTGTGTCATTTAATTCTGTATTCAGTGAATGAAGATAATATAGTTTAATTTCTTATCCTCACTTGATAAATGATGGTAACATAATTGAAAGGAAGTAGTGCTAAGACTTAATTATAATTAATTATTTAATAGTTAAAGAATAGTCTGTTAACGTGCTGATGTGCAAACGTGCACCTGGTAAAAATTAAAACCATACAAAACGTTTTTAGCGTTTGTATTTCAAAGTACATAAATTTTTAATGTTCAGAATGAGTGAAATTTCGCGTTAAAAACAAAAATAATAAGGCTTTTGAAAAAAAAAAAAAATGTCTCACAAGGCATCAGAGACTGCGCATAATTGGTTGAGATTGAGAAACGTCGCCAAGTACAGACTCTGTACTTGGTACAGAGGTGTTCCCTATTTTTTCCCTCCGCTCTCTCTCTTTCTTTTTTTTCCTCCAGGAGTGAAAAGATACCTTTTAGAGGAATGTTAGCTCATTTTGGAGATAGCGGCATACACGAAAACACTGAAGACCATAATAGTGATCAGTTCCGTAAAAAACGAACTTTCTGGAGGATGAGAAGGAAGACGGGGGGGGGGGGGGGGAATATGTGTAACTCTTCGGGTTGTCCTCATTTCGAACGTTTGATATTCTGAGTTTAAAAAATAACTAAGAATTCAAATGTAATATTAAAAAAAAATTGTTTGCTTTTCTTCGATTTTCCACGATGCTATAAGCATTTGCATTTGAAATACAAAGTTTAGAATATGTGTAACTCTTCGGGTTGTCCTCATTTCGAACGTTTGATATTCTGAGTTTAAAAAATAACTAAGAATTCAAATGTAATATTTAAAAAAAAAAATTGTTTGCTTTTCTTCGATTTTCCACGATGCTATTAGCATTTGCATTTGAAATACAAAATTTAGAAATACGCTTAACTGCTTTGTTCTTTGAGGAGCATTACCGATTTTCAATGCATTAATTATGCTTAAGAGAGGTGCCTCCATGGCTCGGAAGCCGTGGGCTCGATTCCCACTAGTGCACTGGGTGTTATTTCCTTTTACTCTGTTAGTGTTGTAAATTTTTTTTTGTGCTGTCTTGCATGGAAAATAAAGAAGTCTAACCATCCTCTCGAGGTAATGGCGCCCAATATTCCCATAATGCGTATTAACGATGGACGTGTAACTAACAACAGAAGCTTTAGAAACATTTCTGGTCATGGCTCATCGCTGTCATCTCCCCTAGCAGCATAATCTCATCGGCCGATCATCGGCCATTCATCGAAACCGGATGAAATTCTCATCGGCCGATGAGCGGATTCGATGAGTTCTCATCGGGAATTGCTCCAATATGTCTTGTCGGGCGGCCTAACAGAATCCGAGCAGAAAAATTCGATGAGTTTTGCTCGAAATACGATGAGATTTGGAGCAGTTTACGAGCAGTGCAGTCCCGTGCAGATGAATTTAGGATCAATTTTGTATGCTCGGCTTATTTTCATCGGGGAAGTTGATCGGAAGGATATCGCTTTCCGATGAAAAGTAGATCATCGAAAACCGTGCTCTGATACTGATCGGAACGATGTCATCGTGCGTTACGGGATCAGTTTACAAGGAGTTCGATGATCGGCCGAGCAAAATCCGATGAGTTGATGCTACTTGGGTCACGGCCCATATTATTGTCTCCATCAACTTTTACATCGATAAATATTGAAGACTTACTGCAGTCATAAAAAAGTGTGTCTTTAATTCCGTGCTTCACAGCCAGGCTAACGTAAATCCATTTCCGTTACTTTCAGGAGACCGCAAAAACGTTTGTCCGATCCGATGCATACAACGGATGTTACTCGTGCTCTTTTAACACTGCTAAATAATTCTGAGGGAATTTTCTTTGTGAACAACGTTCTCATAGGTCGATACGGAATGAGATACCACATGCAACAGTAGAAAAAATTGGGGCTCGCAGTAAGAAAGTCCCAGATTTGGACTCAGTCTAGTTTGGCTCTGAGGTACAGCATTTACCTCAGATGATGTATGAAAGCAAATTTAAGAAAATGTCGACTATTGATCGCTTTCCAGCTTCAAAATTAGATTGCCTGTATTTAATGTCTTCAAAATCTGAATAATACAGTGGCATTCTAATTACCGCAGCCATACAATAAATCGAATACGAATTCATCGGAACATTTTCATACACTTCTCCATAAGATGTTATTAACCCGACATTGTGTCTGGCTTTTGTCTCGCCGCCAACACAGGAGAAAAACATCGCCAAGATGCTGTGCGGTATTTACCTTGAAGAGCAGTCTAGACTGCCTTCAGCCCATGGAAACGGATCAATGTTTGACTAAGGAGAAGCGTCTCTGTAACTCCAAGAAATATAATTGAAATTTCAACATTTTAATATGATTGTTTTTTTTTTTTTGTTTTCTCTCTCTCACTCTCTTTTTTTTTTCTTTGAAGGAGATTTGGCAAAGCGCAGAGCAGCTCATTTGGCGTTCGATACAAGTTCAAGAACGTTTTCGTTCTCTCTCTTTTCGGATGTAAATTGCTACGTTCGAATGTAAATGAAAGAAGAAGTTATAGCGCATTTTATATTTAGTAGTCGTACTTTTTCTAAAAATTAACTGTACCTATTCATTTTTCATTTGATAAAACTGTTTTGAAATTCATCGACGGTTGAACATCGGAAAAGTTTAAGGACTATCATTTTTCGCTTGCTAAGGATAAAAAAAAAAAAAACTTATTTTACTTCAATGTATTTAAATAATATTTCAAATTAAACGTGTGGTACGAAACTTTGCTTGAAAAATAATTTGAATTGTTTCCATCTGTTTATGAAAATATGGAGGAACTTTCGTTCAGAAGAGGATTTGGAAAATGAACTTAATTCTATTGGCAATTATTGGATACTCACTCGGGTTACTTTAGTTCTCACATACTTACTACTTGTGAAACCAGTCATTTTGGTCATCATCCGAAACATGAAAAATTTCGAAGGAAAGAAATGTTTTTTTGAAATAAGCTTCAAAAATAAAATTTTCATCAATTTGACTAAAATTTCGTGAAATTTCAGCAGAGCAACTGCAGACCCTTTGTCAGTTTGGTCTCCGTGTTCCCCTCTCCCCATAAAGCTTATAAAAGTATATTACTTCGACTCCGAACTCTATCCCACAATTTTTTGTTTCTAGTCATTAGTTAGATGATTTTAACTGGTTTGATTTCTTACATCTAATAACAAACGTTTTCCTGCAGTAATTGAGATTTTTACTTTATTTATTTTCATTATTTGTGTATAAAGTTTTCTTCTTTTGCCTCTACATTGCATCCCTCGTGTCGCGAACCCAGGAAAAGGGGCACCTAGCTATTTTGGAAGAAGAAAGAGAAAGCGAGAAAGAGAGAGAGAAAGCGAGAAAGCGAAAGAGAGAGAGAAAGCGAGAAAGAGAAAGAGAGAGAGAAAGCGAGAAAGAGAGAGAGAGAGAGAGAGAGAAAGGTGTTGGAAGTTCCAATGCATACAGTCCCTATCTGCTTGCTTTTATTTCTAAAATTTTAAAAATCCTCTTGCTCTTTCCAAAGTGATGACTCAAAACTAAAGTGTGAATGATTCTGTAAAATCTAGAAGAATATTAAATTTTCTTCCTCATTGGAAAATAAGAGACAATCTTCAGGGATTTACCCTTTCTAATCTTCCTTTTAGTCTTTACTGACAACCTTAGCACATTATACAAATGGCTCTGATAATGTGACCTGAAGAATTTTTACCTCTTTTGAGGCAATAAGGTAGGGTGATTGACGCTGTGTTGAGTTGCTTTTCTTTCGCAGTAGCTTTGCAAAGATATTCCAACTCAAATCCGTGCCAAACCTCATCTCTATTTCGAGGTAAGGATTTTACAATAACGAGAAAAATCACAAATTCCGAAAAAAGCCAAAAGTGCTGTACAACTTTTAACAACATCATAACTTATTTACAAAAGAACATAAAAATACGCCTCCATCGTCTGGCAGATGAACTAAACGGGATGCGCCGATGCCCCCTTTGGGTTACATCATGTTTTATCAGCTGCAGCGACTTGCGACAAATATCTGGAAAATGAAACTTCCTTCTGTTATATACTGTTCTGTTTTGTTACATAACACTATTTCATTGCTGAAATAGCATTATTAAATTGCGCATCACGGGTATGTTTTTCTTTTACGGAATGTGTGCGCCATTACTTATGAAATGAAATTCGGAGCCACAGGGGTGCCCACGGGGGGGGGGGAGTTGCGCCGTCAAAATTTTTGGAGGGGGATTTTTTAGAACTAATTTATTTATTTAAATTATTTATTAATTTAAATTTTTAATTACTAACGGATTTTTTTAGTAAAAATCATTCATTACTTTTTTTTAATTTAAATTTATTATTTATTATTTATTTATTTATTTATTGTGATGCGTGTGTGCGCTTGGAATGCCTAGAAGGAAAAAAGAGCGATTCTATTCCGCGCATAATTCGAACTTTAAAAAAATTAATAATGTATAAAAAGAATAAAAGTTGTAATTTAAATAAATAAATAAATAATATTTAAAAATATTAATAAAAGAAAAAAGAGGGATAATAATAAAAAGCACAAGAGGGTTGTGAATTTTTTTTTTTTTGGGGGGGGGGAGGAATTTGCGCCATTGAGCTTGGGTGGGGGGGGGGGGGCACCCGTGCGGAGCCACAAATATAGTAAAATATCGTAACACCAAAAAATTGCGTCTGAAACGGAAAAATATACTCAAAGCAAAGTCATCTTAAATTCATTTTATTACACTCAGGATTCTATTCTTTAGAAGTACAAACTCAGCGTCTGCAATTGAAGGGGCAAGTGGATAAAGGTGATATGTGACAATTGATATATACAGAAAAATGCGAAAATCTCTAGGTTAGATTTTTAGAAAACTATGATACGTCTACTAGTCACAGAAATGGTTGGTAACTAAGAATATGACCTCGTTTTACACCTGAAAAAAAATCCATTAAAAAAAAAAAAAAAATACAACATTTTTTTTTGGAAGCTTTTTCTAGAAATTAAAAAATTGTCACGCATCACCTTTATCCACTTGCCCCTTCAATTCTTAATGTTGGTCAGATTCTGTACATTTGATAGAAATTTAGGCTACTTAAGTATGAAAATAAGATTAAAGACTATAGGGCTCCTGCACTTCTTTTGTTGGAAACTAAGCCCAGGTGTATACCCCTGTGTATACAATGTTTACACAGTGTAAGGAGTTTATGTCAGTATTAAGCATGGAATGGACTCTCGAGGCAGAATTTTAGAAAATTTTCACCTACTTATTTCCCTTTTCCATGCTATCCTTTATAGCCTACTTTCACGTCAAAGTTTTTTCAAAAAAAAAAAAAAAAAAACAGAGAAAAATCATAAAAGAAATCTTAAGGTATCGTTAAAATTAAAAAAAAAACAATAATTGTAATAAGTTAAATAATAAAATAATTATTGAAAAATAAAACATTTGAAATTACAGTATTGAGATGGAATGCATCTTTATGTTTATAGCCAGATGTTTATCCCTGTCTAATAACTTAGAGAATGTCCAATTCGAATAAAACCATTTTGTGTTCGAAAAACATTTCTCAAAACAAATAATTTCAAGATTTATTTTATTTTATTTTATTGTATTTTTTTTTTTTTTTTTTTGAACAATGAGCACTTCAATTTTAAACAGTTCAAAAAATCGCAAATTATGCCCCTACTAGTAATTCTGGAAGTAAAAAATGGATCTATCAAGTATATTCCTTTAAAGGAAAGAGTTTTTGATGCAGTGTAACCAAATATGTTCAAAATATTGTTATTTATTTGTTTTGTTTCTTCAAAGACTTTTTTGAGCATTTTAAAATAAGAGGGGAAAAGAGGGTTCACTTCACTTCACACTCTCCAGGGTCCCCCGTACCTACCACAGCTTCGTGGTTTAACCGGGATAGGGCCCTGAAGAGCGCTCTGTTCTTAATTTTGAACCAGAACCTAGGGTCGAGCAAACCCTAGGGCCCAGCACCCCCAGAGGTATCGTTTCACTTGGAGGACTTTGTGACCACGACATTTTTAACGCCTCCCAGCCACCATTAATCAAGGCGGTGGATCTTTGATCGGCTGGGTTTCGAACCCGGGTCCCTCCGGACACGAGTCCGATGCCTTACCGATCGGGCCACCACGGCCCAGGGAAAAGAGGGTTAAGCATTCGCTCATACAAGAAATTTGAAGCACATATAAATAATGCGAAACATGTGAATAGGTTTTGAGCAAATTTTGTTAGAAAGAACTTTTGATTTAGAATATGTGCAGAAGAAATATTTTTCGATTTAGTTTTTTAAAGTCTTCTTCTCTCTCTCTCTCTTTTTTCCTTATAAATCCTGAACTTCTAAAAAGTGGATTCGCACTGATCAAACTTTACTGAAATATTTTTAACCTGGATTATTTCTCTTACGTGGTTAAATTTTTAAGAATTCGCTATTTAAATGCATTTCTATAAATATGATGTATATATTTTTTTTATGTGCAAGGTTTATGGTACAAAATCAAATGTTATTTCTAAATTATTTATCATTATTATTATTACACTAGTTTATTACCCGGCGTTGCCCGGGTGCTTATTAATACAGCATAGCTCTAAAAAAATTATTTGAATGAATTCTATCCACATGAGCATATAAAAATTATATCAATCTGTCTTTTGCATAATTCCTCTAATAGGAGGACCAAAAATTGCTCGCAAATATTAGAAATAAATATCAGTTGGAACCTCTAATTTTTCTGCATCATACAATATTTGTTCCAAGGTAATTAGAACATGAATGATAATTGTTTTTAACTTATTTCATGCTAAAAGGAAATAGGTGAGCCTTAAATTGATAATTCATTGTTAATCGTAATCTTTGTTGGAAAATACTCATATTTGAATGCGTTAAATTTTATCAATTTGTATGCTTAAAGGCTTATCTCTATTACTCTATCTATTCAAAATTGAAAGAAAATGGCCATTTTGAGACAAAAAATTTGAATTTTGAGCTTTTTGGGTGTTTTAAAAATTTTAACGCCTTGATCAATGAAAATCCGACGAAAACTGTGGATTTGTATAAGGAACAAACATACAAACATAAAAATATACATATATCTATTTTTATAAATATAGATAGATTGTAGCAAAATAAGAAAAGAAAAATTACTCTGTTGAAAAATTTCTCTGAAAGAAAAATAATAAAACAAAATTATCTTCAAAACCAATTTTCCAAAAGAGGACATGTGTCCTCACAGCCAGTCAGCACCTATAATTTCTACCACTCAGCTGCTTAGTGCAAAAATAGTTTATTATTGTTGATTAATACGCCATCACTTTACCAGCCTTGAGAATTAGTTAAACTGAATCGGACGCTGTGTAAATAAATACGACTCTTCGGTTTCCGCGTTTTATTCAAATAAGCTTTAACCCTAGATGGCTTTTCACCAGCGCTGGAGCTAAATCTGGAAGCAATTCAATTGATGCGTTAACTGATGAGTAAAACAGCGTGAAATGACCTTTTCCTTGCCCTGTAATTTTGCATACGTCCACTTGCACTTTTCACGCCGTAGGACGTCAAGCAGGTATTTATTGCGTGAAGTTCGTATTCGTTTCACGAACTTTCATGACGGAAAAGAGTATTCATTGACTAATGTGGAGTTGGTTTAAGTTCTAAAATTAACCCATCAATGCCTACCGTCCCTTTTTAGGGACGGTCCAAAAAAGGGTCTGAATTTCCCCAAAATGAACATTTCAACCAAATAATAGTGTTCAATAAGAACCTTGGTATTGTTTTAACTCGTTATTAACAGATTGCAGCACATAATCATTGTAAAGTGTGTTCTGTAGCAGTTTTAATATGATCTTTATCAAAAATTACATCGTTCACAGTCTCAAGAAGAAAAAAGCAAAGTTTTCAAAGTTATTCCCAGCTTCCCAGTTTATGTTGATTGCTGATTTTATTTCTTCTTGTAAAATATCTTTTTAAATGTTATATCGTAGGCAGAAAAAAAATTTTAGTAAAAAAAAAATATGTACCCTCTGGGGTCTATCGTAACTTTTAAGAGACGATTTTTCTTTTCTTAATAAAAAATTATTTTTTACATAATATTTTTTTTATTATTTTCCTGTCCATTAAACACTGTTTGCAACCAGTATACAAAATATCTTTGGAAAAGAAAATGTCAGGCATTAATGGGTTAAGGCTGAAGCACTCCTGTCTCCAATATCTACTCGAAGTTTCGTTGTAACGTAAAGAAATTGTAAAATATTTTTCACTGTCAAGAATATTATACATTACGTCCACTTGCTCTTTTCAAGCTGTAGGAAGCGTTTAATATAAATGTCTATCCATGTGCACCTATTTATGTATCTGTATCTATCTCCATCTGTCGTCCCAGAGATGCCCGTGCCAATCCACCAAAGAGTGAGCGCTTCTACAACAGAAAAAAAAAATCCCTTAACTCCCTCTCTGAAAAAAAGGGGGGACACAGCCCCCTACCACTTTTCCTTGGGCCTCCCCGTGTATATATATATTTTGTCTATATATAATCTAAATAGATTATATTATAATATAATTAATATAATCTATATAATCTTAGGCGTGTGTCTGTGTGTAAAAATAAATGATAACCAACATCACAAAAAAATTTCTCACTGCGCCACCGATACTAAGAAATTGAAGATCTGCTCAAGAAAAGAGGCAATAGGGATGTTGAAGAAAATAAATACCTTTGTGCGAAAGATTTAGGTGCATTTTTAACGTTGGATTTAAACCCTAAATAGGGATGTTGTGCAGAATCATCAGCCGCGTGAAAGACGAGAGGGCGTGATTTGCATTGACCTTCATGTACATAGTGTATATATCTGTTGCAGCGAACAGAAAACAAAATGATCACCGTGCTACCTCAAGCAGAATAATTGTTTTGTAATCTGCATTAGGAGGAGGCTGTACATGTTCTAATAGCATCTGCCAGAGAGAAGAAAACAGATTTTTCCGATTGATAATCCCCACCAAAAAGAGGCTTTAGCTCCATTCTCAGAATTAAATTAACATTTTTTGCCAATAATCGTAAGTATTTTTCAGTTGTGTTTATGTTAATGGGATTTTTATTACCGTAATGCTCAGTAATAAGGGCTTGTTTGTAATTCATCACACCTCATAGTTTACCTGATTTATCTTATGTTTATACGAAATGGATTATAAATATCTTGTCACTTAAGAATCTTGAAGTTGTTCGACATAGTTTCCCATGCGATTAAATCTTTGGATTTCAGCTGTTAATCGGATTGAAAACAAAAAGTTGGATATTGCCAATCACTAATACAGCCAGAATTTTCTACTAATGCCAAGGCTAAGGTCAACTAGCGTTTGCATATTATAAATCAGTGCGTTTTCTAACATAGTGATTATGCGACATCCATATCGCCAGGAAAAAACAAAATATCGAGTAAAAGATTCAAAATCTAATCACTGGGTAACATTTACATTTGCTGATTCCTTTTTTTATTTTATTGATTTTATTTTATTTATTTATTTATTTATTCATTCATTTTGAATAAATCATTCAAATCCTTGAACATCGCAAGTGAAATACCTGAGGGGGGAGATTACTGCGGTGTTGCTAGCCGTTGCAGAAAAAACTGTTTTACAGAGATTGTCACTGATCGTTTCGACTTCGACGGCTCTATTGGAATCTCGTCAAATAGTGGAATTTTATTGCCACCAAGCGCGGTAATTTGTATCTCAATTTTGA
The DNA here is from genome assembly GCA_038373865.1 of Uloborus plumipes. Classification (NCBI taxonomy): domain Eukaryota; kingdom Metazoa; phylum Arthropoda; class Arachnida; order Araneae; family Uloboridae; genus Uloborus; species Uloborus plumipes. The sequence goes on from JAXGGA010001852.1 coordinate 39,026, forward strand.
CACCAAATTCGGCGACAGCTTGGTGATATCTCACCAATTAATGGCTTCACATCCGTTTCATTACTTTTTTCTAAACGCTTAATTTTTATGGGAAAAACTTTCAAATACTTACAGCTTTTATATTTTAAGCATTGCACCTTTTATGGTTTCACGAGTATGTGTGTACGTTTTAATACTAATTGCCACCAATTGTTTCTCAATTTATTCAAAGGAAAACATTTTCCGCCATCAGATTACTTTCTTATATTAACAGCGATTAAAAATTGAGTTGCATCCAGCAAAAAAAAATGTTCTTTTTAAGGCGCAGCAAATGCAAATTTCAGATTAATTATTTATATTGTTAAATAACACAACAGATGCTGTCATTATTTTAAAAAAATAAAAATGTGTTTTAGTAGAAGTACTATTTGAAAAATCAAAGCACCTTCATTTCATTTTTTATTTTGATTGTGAGTGGAAAAAAAATACAATATTTTGTTCCTCACATTTAGTCCGCCAAAATCAGTTTCACCTGTTTATAAAAAATGCACTTCACCCCTAAAAGAATAATACGTTCAACTGTAACGAAAGAGGACATAAAATGTGATTTTATAATCTTACTAGAGACTCGACCTAAGTTAGTCTCGTAGTTACTACGTAGACTCTAAAAGTTAGGGGCCTAGTAGACAATTTTCGTGAGCTCCTAGTAATTTATTTATTTATTTTTATTATTATTATTATTTATTATTTTTAATTATTATTTTTTTTTTTTTTTTTTGCTCAGTTGGTACATTTTATAGTGAAACGAAAGAATCATGCTTAAAATAAATTGTAAAATTTGTAACTTAAACTACTGTGATTAATTTTTCTAATCAGTTTATTTTAAAAAATATATGAATTTGCTAACTAATGTGTTGAGCTTTTACCCTAGTACTTCAAAAGCGATCCTGCAAATAGATATTATGTGTGTAGATTCTATCAGGGATCCTTCAAAAATCTTTGCAAAGAAAACTTTTTTTCTTTCTTTTCTGGACTGGATCATAAAGTTTAGTTATGAAAGTCTTCGAATGTTAAAAACTAAGAGAAAATCCAGTTTTATTTCTTGGAAATCCTAATCATATCGTAGTCAAAGTTATTGTGATTCCAACGTAGTGGATTTTGCATCACAGTAAAGTGCATGCAAAAAACGTGCTTAACAGTTTTGTTCTAGAATAGGCTTCACGCACTCACATTAAATCCCCAGTTACATCAAAACAACTTAATCATTTATTTAATTATCTCCCACAGTTTTAACAGGAAAAATAAAATGTTTGCTTGCATTCCTCTATTCTTCGTTCTTTATCCATTGCCTGGACAACATGTGGAGAAAACTCGGCGAAATAAACTGAAAATTTCCTCATTTCTGTTTAGTGGCGCATTATCGAAACAATGTGTTATTTCCTAGTGTCAATCTTGTCGAGTAGTTTTTAATCAATTATTTTATTAACTAGTCAGAAATATTTCTTCTGACACTGTTTTTAAATATTACCTTCATTTTTATTTATCATGAAAATAAATTATGTCTGTCTTTCGTTAGAACAACATTTCAACATTACGCGTAATACGTTATCCATTTGTTATATAGTGATTACTAGCGAAAAATATTTATTCAGTTTACTTTCGTTTTGGAATAATTGAAGGCTTTTAAAAGTTGTTCTTTCCTGGAAAAGAAAAAGAAATCGGCTTGAAATGCAGCCTGAAAAAATGGTGAGTAAGTTGATAGTATAACACTCTAAGGCAGGGATTCAAGTGAAACAGGCAATCGCAAACTACAATCGCGACTGGAAATGAATTACATTAGAACGTTTCTTGATAAAAACATCGTGACGTCAGCGTGACGTTTGCCTATGAAAAACGAGCTAGATAAAACGTCACAGCCTACTTGGCGAATAAGAGGAGATCGCTGAGTGCTTGTGAGCTCTTATTGGCTCCACCCGTAGTGACGTCATGCCAATTTAAGTTGATGATAATGTAATTCACTTCCAGTAGCGATTGCAATTCGAAGCGATAGCAGTGCTGTTTCACTTGAATCCCTGCCTAAAATCGCTAAGAAATGCTCAAAGTAAACTAGAAAACTATCAGCATCTGTAACTAATGCAAAAGTATTTAAATATATCAATTAATTTCGGACGGTGGAAGGACATTTTACGGTGGAAGGACATATAAAAAATGATTTTTCATATTTTAACCATTTTGAATGTTATTCTGCCATAAACGATGCGATGACAATGTAGTTCCAACATCCACAACAGCAAAAATTTTCAACCTAACAACAGATTACAGCAACTACAACTTCAATCTAACCAGGGCCGGTCTGACCAAGAAATTCCACACAAACGGATAATAATTTGGCGCCCTCAACCATTTTCTTTTTTCACCAGAGAGCTTTCTCCCCGTTTTCCTAACGTTGACAAAACTATACTAAAACTATGTTTCTAAAATAAGGCCTTCAGCTCCCAAAAAATGTTGCCCACTCACTTTTTTAAATCCAGTCACAGCTATTGCTTATCAAAAAAAAAAAAAATCCTTCAAAATTTGCAAGCATCTTCTTTGACTCTATTATAAGGCCAAAGGCAGTAATTAAGCTAGCCTAATTATACGGGCTAACTGAGTGAGATTCGGCTGGGTAGCCGAGAATCCGGAAAGCTGAAGGGAAAATATTAATCCCCCTCCCCCTGTTTCATGAATTTCGTTTTTCTTTTTCTTTTTCTTTCTTTAAATTTTTTTTTTTTTTTGACTGCATTTGGCGCCCCACCTAGCTCGGTGCCCCAAGCGGTTGCTTGTGTCGCTTGCCCCTATGACCGGCCCTGAATCTAACCTTTCCTGTCTCTCTGCCTGAGAAAATCGGGGAATTTCGTGGAAAATTTCGAACTCACGACAGATGCTCTTTCGCAACGTCCAAATCCCCGCTAATCACGCTGCCCATCATAACACAATCTTCTGAGCCGTCTCCCATCATTTATTTTTTAATGGAGGAATTATGACTCCGACATTTCTTCATCCTTAACGATCCCAGAGCCTTATCCACCCACAAGGTTATTCGCACCATTGTGGCAGCAAATCTCGAAGCTCGCCATTTCTTTTTCACTCGTTCTCTCTATGGCCGAATGCGTGTTGCCATTGCTTCACGTTAAAAACTGTTGTCTGATCGGGCTATTAATCTAGAGACACCACTTAATCGACTTAAGAGGTGAGAGGGAATGACTCGTGAAATGCAGAGGGAGGGGGCGGGGAGAGAAACTCATCTACCAGCACTTCTTACTTGGATTTCGACACTAATTTGGAATCCAAGTATTTATTGCAATCCTAGTACTCATGTATGACGGTGAGGATCAGAACAGCTCTTATTTTTTTGGGGGGTGCGGGGGTGTCAAGGCTCAGTATCAATACCGCTGGATTATAATGTTTAAAAACTCTCAAAAAAATAAACGCTTGCTCTAAAAACATTGAATTTTGGGATTTGATGAAAAAAAACTTTATAATACAACAATACTTTCGAACAAAAATAATTTTACTGAAGTGCAGTCAATAAGATCGTTGTCTCACAGTAAAGTGCAACTGGAAGTGCGGAATTAATAGTCTGACACGGGTAGAAAGACACTTGACCTTGCACGAGCTCGTTTTCGTTTAGGTTTAAAGAGAAGAAATTCTTAGGACTGGAAAAATACCTTTTATCAGTTAGGTAACCCAAAACCGCCTTTGCTCAGTTCTGTTTTTCAAACGGAATCGCTTAAGTATCAGCGGATCAGAAGTCAACTTATCAGAGCCAGCCTATATACACTTTCTCTCCAGCAAGAGCGCCCCGATGGGAGGTCACTGATCTAGTAATAATTTCCGTATTCGGCACATTCTGCTGACGATTCGGAAATTTGAAGACAATATTGCAACATTGAGATTATTAGTTCTTTTTAGTTTTAGAATTGTTTTTTAAAAGATGCCTAATGTTTTTTCTCTCTAAATGTTATGATGCTTGCATTTTACCATTCGGTGAAATTGGAACTTCAGTCGGTAAACTGATAATTTTCCCCTCCCAAAAATTTTAGTACGGGGCGCCCCTGTTTCTTTCGTGTGACAACTGTTGTCAAATACATTACAGGAGGATTTTATTTGAACAACAAGTCGAAAAATTGCTTCCCTTCATTTGGGTGCCCCAAAACTAAAAAACTTTCCCAACCCAAAGATAACAAGATGAAAAACTTCCACTAGAGAAACACTTCACCAGAATTGTCAAAAGAAGACGAATGGGGAAATTCACCCTCACCAGCAGGGGCGAATCCTCGTCACTCAAGAATAACGGTGGAATTTCGCACACGTCTGAAAGATTCCTCCTTTTCATTAATTTCCAGAGTAATGCCCATCAAACAAGCTGCAAGAATCCATGTTTGTAAACGGAGGATCAATCCGCAACCAAAACTCATAATGCGGGCGTACATCTGGCGTTGAAAAGTGAGTCACAGTCGCCCGCAGCCATGGATGAAACTCAGTCGCGTCAAATATTTATTGAAAGGATGTTTATGTTTCAAAATGCCACAAAAAAGATCGCAACGGATGTTTCTGCTTTGCATCGCTGGGGTGTATGTGACAGTCGCTCTTTGAACCGCTCTTCCAGCTGGGGCATAAAGCGGGAAAACAGATGCGAATAGTTGAGAAATGAAATTAATCAGTTGTAAACAAGCAATTTTATGAACTTTGAAAGAATCCTTCGAAAAAGTTCACTTGAACATTCCGCGTGATGCAGGCTTTGCCCAGGCTTTGAGGTGTCTTAATTAATTTTTTTTTCTGGGGTACGCTATAACTTTTGAGGTTGGTACGACATTTGATAAGCACAAAAATTGTGTCTATACTTTTCATTGAAATTGAGTTTCGTTCACCAGGTGGTTCTTTGTCACATATTTTACCTTAATGCAATGTTTTGTGGTCAGTTGTCTATGGGAAATGTTTTTAAAAAATAAGAGAAAAAGTTATGTATCAAATATACTCAGGCTTTGAAATGCAATTCTCATTTTGAACTCGTCTGCAGATACGACTTTTACGCTCAACACGGAAGAATAGCATTGTTTACTTTTAGAAGAAGAAAAAAAAAAAAAGAAAAAGAGAAAGAATTATTCAACAGCTTTAATGCCTTGAAAAATGCTCTTTCGACAAGTGACTTGTGGGACAAAATTCATTTTTAATTATAAATGTAGGTTTTATCAATTATACTTCAATTAGCCCGAACGACATTCAATTGAATATCGGAACAACTATCGATCCAAATAGTTGCATTTTTGCAATAAAAACTGCTATTTTTGCCAATTATACTCAATTTAATTGTCAAACGACTTACGAAAATTTTTCCCCACTTCCGAGGATTTCGAACACTATCTACAAACGGGAGTGTCCCCTCCAACTTCAGATATGAATGTTTATTTTATTATCAGACGAGAGCGCTTGATTGCTTGTCGCAGTCGATAAATATTTTGTAGCGATAACTTGTTCGGCGACATTCAAAACTGCGAGGCAAAAACGGAAAGTTCTGCTTGATTGAAGATGCAATGATGGCGACCATGAACTACTATTTTTACACTGCTTCGAATTCCCGTCACGAGCCTTTAATTCATCAATTAGAAAATTTGATTTGAGGTGGAATGGCAATGATGGAAGTTATCGCGACATAAGATTTCATCTAGACCTTGAGTTTAGAATATCTTTCTCACCTTCGATGAAAAAGGATGGCTATTTTTTACTTCCATGAAGAATAATAAATAATCTGAATAGGTTCTACTTGAGATCTCGTTCGGACGAGACTATAATTAGTCGAAAGCTCCAATCGTGATTCCTTACAAAAGTTGTCGATTATGGTGACGATTACATGTACAAGAAAAGATTATTGCCGCTGTCCAGTCGCGTACATAGCGCCCCGCAAGGAGTTACACGGCGTAAATATTTTTTAATAGTTTAATACTGGGGTGGGGGGTGGGGGTGGCGCACTTAAATCTATGCAAGCTCATTCAACATAAAAATCAATCGGAATGGTGTCAAAGCCATTTTTTATGCAGCAGTGTTCTTTTTTTTTTTTTTTGGAAAAACAGTTCTGCATCTTTTTTTTATGAGGTGGAGCAGAGGAGGGTGCTGGAGGAGGGTTGGTAAATGGGAAAAAGGGCACCGACTCAGTGAATGAATATCCCTAGTTACTGAACAAACACAGCATTTTCAGTTGCTTTTATATTTGGTAAGGTATACAAGACAAGTTATTGCTGCCAATTTCATCTGAGAAAAACCTTATCTAGCATGTTTTTTTTTTTTTAAATTTCTAACTGTTTACTCACTGGTCGGTTGACCCTAGCAATGAAAATTGTGTCCCAGAGAGCAATTTTTCACTCTCCAAATAAAAACTGCATTTGTTCCTGTAGATAAATTTAGTGATCTATACCAGAAAAATAGGACAATTCTCAACATTGAAGAAAAATTGCTGTTGTGAAACTGTTTTTTTATCATTTATCACACAATTATAAAGTTTAATATTAGACCTTCCACGGCGATGCGTGTCTTGAGCTCACCATTAGCTAACGTTTCTCCAGGAAAAATCGTCCTTGATTATTTCGCCCTCCCACATACACTTAGTTTCGCTTCCTCGCGCCCGAGAGGTATCGAAGCACGAACTGGGGCACGGGCCCCCAGAAGAGGCCCCACCGCGCGTTTCTACATCGCTATCTAATATTTCGTGCAACGCCCAAAAGCCCTTTTAATTCCGAAACGTTCCGGTAAAGTGTCATTATGCTCCAATACACGGACTGATGATGAAATCAGATTCATTGTGGAAAAGGATTTGAAAGAACAACCAAGACATAAAAGAGTGCTGCGTATTGTTCGTCAAAGTTTTTTTTTCTTCTTGCAGATAGAACATGTTTCATAACACATTAGCCCTTTCGAACTTTCCGTTTGATGTTTTCTTAACTGATGTAAAAAAAACAAAAAAAAAACAGCAACACTCGATGGGCTTTCTTTGCCAATGCCAGAGAACAAAATGGAAAACGTAACATTGAAATAGTTTCATATTAAAAAGCACACATTTTTTTTTTTTTTTTCAAAATCTTATTACCTTCTGTCGATTGTTTTAGAATAATTCAGGGCCATTCCACCGTTACGTGCAGGATAATTAAACTCTATAATTTCAACAGCATTTTGTTAATAATTTAAATATTTAATTCAACAGGAGTTGGCATTTCTTATCTTTACATTTGCTATAGATCTGTTTTCAATCTTTACATTTGCTTACATCTTGAAATAGTTGCATTCTAAATAAATAATTTTGTTACTGAAAATTTAACTCATTTGCATGCGACACATGCCGGACATTTAAAGTCCAAACTGCGATAATGTAGACAAACAATCGAATGCTACTTGCAGATGTTCAACGTTAGTAGACAGTTTTGATACATTTAACAAAAAATTTTGTACATGTAACAAAATACGTGCAGTATTATTTTTTTTAGCAAGCGACAAATGTCAGTTGACAATTTTGAGGTGCTCCCAACAAATAATACCAAAGAAAATAGTATTTATAATAGAAAAACTATACCGGTTGCATAATTGTACTTACTAACTTTCGCTGGCTCTGTGATATTCCTCTCTCTTATATTTACTCTCTTATACAGTCGAGCCTGTTTAGCTCGAAAACCTCTCTATGTCGAAATTTTTCAATTTCCCTGCCTTTACAGCATAAATTTAATGTTTTTTTCTCAGGTTTATCTCGAATGATTTTTCCCGAAAACCTCTATATCTCGAATTTCGAGGATTCTCATTTTCGAAAAAAATCTTCAGGCACCTTTATCAATGGTATAACTTGGAGACAAGAATCATCTTTTGCACAATCATTCAAAGACTATGTTAGTACTTAAAAGTATGCATTAACTTGCCAGCGATATAGTCATCACAATTAATAAAACGTGGACTCACAACATGTCGTACTGTAAAATATTCAACAATATCAATGCAAAACAATCTATTAAGTATTTGACTTGTTCCAATTGCTAAGTTTTGCAAATTTTATCTCAACCTCTGTATCTCGAAACCTCCGTATATCGAATTTTTCTTTTGTCAGGTGAGATTCGAGATAGACAGGTTTGACTGTATTACATGAAGTGAAAGTCAACTGCAATAAAAATAGCATACACCTAGTTCAGGACCAAAAGAATTTCCTTCATCAGGCAGAAATGGAAATATTGTCAGCTCTGTTTAATCGAGAAATGGATAACCCAATGCTCCCCCTCCCCCTTCCCACAAGAAGAAAACTCCCCAGATAATCCAGTCAGTAGGACGACCCAGCTTTTACAAATATTTTTGCATACATTTTGAAAAAAGAAAATATAAACTAAATAACATCGAATTTGAAGTTAATCTTAGATGTGGCACAGACATCAACAATATCGCACCCTTGCTACAAAAGTGCCACAACTCAAAAAACTAAGTTTTCCACTAATCGCAAAAAACTGTTCCCGGGCTGACTAGGCACATTTTAGTATTTTTGAATTTGTCAATATGAAGACCGATACATCTCAAACTATGATCGTTAGTTACGCACGTTACTCTACGATGGCTAGACGACAACTCAAGATGTGGCATTTCAGTGGAAGGGATCCTATGCATCTTGATAACAACAAAACGCCATAATTGCCCTTTGTCGGTTGATTTTTCAATGCAACTTCTGGCTCTTTTGAAGATTGTTGGAAGAGACGTGTAAACTACGTCTGATTACGGTCATAACTCAAAAATTACAATTTTTGAGTTGTGGCACTTTTGTAGCACTGCAACAATGTAATGGACCGCTCGATTGTTCAAGCAATTCACAATTATGATTTTTTTTCTAAAAAGTAATGTGGTGAGAAGAGGTACTAAATTTTGTGATGTAAGTTACATATATTTTTTACATTTGTCTTCTGGACTTATACATTTTGCTGACAAGTGCGAAACATTCGCGTTCGACAGCGGTAATTCCAGAATGCGATTTTTAAGGGTACTTTTTCCACGAACAGCCAAATGTGCAGTGATTATTAATTTTTCTCCAATGTTGGTGAAAATAGAAACTTTAAAATGATGCTATATTTTTTAAATTTTATGAAGTATTACGGGCATGTAAAAATAAATCTTTTCCTTTCTGATTTTGATGCAACAACACAACTCTGGTTCAGAATTCTGTGATGAGTTAGTTATACTACATATGCAGTTAGCGCGTAAAGGAAAGGAGCACTCAACGAAGGAAAACATAAAAGTAAAAGAAAAAAAAAACATCAATTAAATTTTATGGAAAAAAAATGCTTGTTTCACCGTTTGGGAAACATTTACCAGGATTTACCATCAGTAAATTTATATAAATTAATATACGTTAGTAAATAGCGGCTGGTGCACCAAAAAAATGGGGGGTCAAGAGATATACGGATCGAAAGAAATAGGGGGGCGGGGTTGGATGTAGCACCTTGAAATGTTTTTTCTATAGCTACAATTTGGCTATAATATTGAATTTTAACATTGCTGATTAATTGACTTCTAAAAAGGGTGGAATTTGGCCTCAAAAATCAACCTGCCTGGTTGATTTTAATCCATTCTTATGAAACAACATTAAAAAAAGTTCGATTTTTAGAATTTTTAGCTTTTATTTTGGTGAAACTAATCAATCCACTGAGTAAAAAATCACTTTTCACTCGATCATTACTTTTTAACCGTGAAAAGTAAGAGGGCAAAGCCCCTTTACTTTTGGAAGTGAGGGGCAGTCGCCCCCTGTACGAGCCGCCAATGCCTTAGTATTGTTATTGTCAAGCGCATTTTAATTTATCAAAATCAGTTAAGAATATTAAAAAACATTTAGCACAACTTAATCTCGTTACTAAAATTTTTGCTTGCAACGGACCACCAAAAAAAGTGGAAAAGCTATCCGTTTTCCAACGAATGCAAAAGATTCGGCGAAACGAAACTGAACCTGAGCGATCGGCACTTTCTGTGGGTCGATGAAGGTCAAGGGCAGGAGCTCCGCCCCGCTTCCCCACTGCCAGTGTTCGAAAGGGATCAGCGCGACACCCCTGCAGCACGCCAATGGATCCGACCCCTGCAAAACTTTTAAAAGCAGTTGTCACGTTTTCGCTAGTAAACACAAGATAATGCTGACAAGTATCCCTGAGGAGGTTTTAGAGCGCAACTTGAAAACATTTCACCGAGGTTGACATTTTCAATAGAAGCTGCTTTTGAAGTGGCGATTGTGAGCTAAAATGGGATTAGCTGCATAGCTGGGAAGGAGGCGTAGCAATAATAAGCGTGTAAATAAATTTCAAAATTTTCGTTTCCTAAAAATAACGATATTCTAAAAGATTTTAAGAAGCATGTAATATTTACTAACAGCTTTCGGCTCTAACGACTTGAATGAAATGTCTTTAGATTATTAGTGTGAGTTTGTTAGTGCTAAGTGCAATATTCATACGTTCCAGTCGTAAAACTAAGCCATTTATTAATGTTTCATCCGCAGCTATACACAGCTTCAAAATGTAAGAAAAGTTTATGAAAAATTTATGAAACATACTACGTGTGCTTGGAGTAAATCGGATCGAATAATAAGGCTGTGGCCCATGGGTCTCAACATTTGCAACGACTGAGATTTGTATGCCTCAGCTTGGGCGTTTTGAAAACAGCAAGATAAAAAGTCAAAGCACTAAATTTTACTTTTTTTCCCTCTCTCTTTGTTATTTTTTTAATTATTACATTTTTTGAATCCTTATGATCATTCTCATAGTAAACTGGTGCCAAAACCTTGAAAACATTATTAAAAAATCGGTAGTTTAAGGGTAAAAAATGGACAGTATATCAGTGTTCCTTTTACCTCCTACCAGTGTACCTACGAGTGTTACCATAAAACGGAATATCCAGTAAAATGCATTAGTGGATACGATTGCTGCTACAGAACGTCCAACGTTGACATTATAATTAGAATAATGATTGATAGTTTGTTGGTTAGTTCTCAAATAAGTGTTTAGTGACACTTTTGATAACAATTCAGTTATTTCCTCCAATAAACATGACAAAAATGCACCTGAACTTGACGGAAAAAGTTGCTGCCATTACAAAAGTGAGGTTTGGACAGAAGGTCCAACACCAAAATGACCACGGACAGAAGATCCAACGGGCATAAGATTCATATCCAGAATGTCCAACTGTCTAGTGCGGATTTACCATGCCACCATTGAGAGGGGATGTATTGTGTGGACCCCTAAACCTATAAATCTGCTACTGAAACGGCATAAGATACATACCCAAAAGATTCAACGGGCATATCTAGGGCCTGAATAAAAAGTTCAAAATCAAAAGATCCACGGACGAAAGACTCACGTCCAAAAGATCCGAGGGACAGAAGGCTCACTGGACAGAAGATCCGGTCGACATAAAAGCTAGCAGCCATAAGTACCACGTAACACTTGAATATTTAACAAAATAAGTTGGATACAAAGGATAAACTTCAAAATCTGGACTTTTTGTCCACCCCGCTGAGAAATCCGGACTTTATGCCGTAGTTGTCCAAAAATGTCGACCTTCTGTTCACGGAACTTTTGTCTGTCGGACCTGATGGCCATTGGACCTTATGTCTGACTGACGGACCTTCTGTCTCTCGGATCTTCTGTTCGTGGACCTTTTGGCTTTGGACCTTATAGTCGGATCCTATAAGATCCAGGGACAGGATGTCACTTTTTTTGATCGGGCAGAGCATAAAGTGTAAAAGTACTTACTCTCCCACAGAAAAAGCACAAGAGAATTTGAAATACATTCAAGAAAAGAGATAAAAACCAGACGATTAAAATCAAAATAAAATTAATTACCTGTCAATAGACTCAAATTTCGTTTCGGAACTTATTGTCATTGAATGCTCCGGCGACCATTTTTTCTGATGGTTTTTTGATACGTTGCAGACAAAATACTAGCTCGCATTTTAGAAAATTACATAACATTAGAAAGTTATTGCATTTCACGAGATACGTTCAAAGATACTTTATATGTTCGAAACGAGTGTCAAGTTTATTTTTAATTTTTTGAAATCTTACAATATTCAAGTGTTCCGTGTACAGTTCGTCATAACCGCCGCGAGATAGTTATAAGAAATTCATAAACCTGTGACCACCTTCTTATTTGCCCGGACGAAAGTAAATTCTTTATGAAAGTTTTTGAGTAGCGTATCTGTGCTCTACACGTCTTATTAGTCTACCCTCTCCCTCTGTTTTCCCGTAAATAAACAAATAAACTACACCACCAGTGCTAGCCTGCAACAAATAGCAAATAGTGTCTCATGTGTCTAATATCTAGTGGTTAGGATCTGTACCTTAACACAACAACAACAAAAACAAAAAAAACATGCAAGTTAACAATTTGAATTAAAAAATAAAGAACGAAGGAATTTAAGAAGTACAATTTCTAACACGAGTGTATAAATAACTCATTCGTTCTTTACATTTTTATTATCTTTTTCGTTACTCCATAAAATATAGTTATTTTTTGGTGTGGATTTTTAGCAGATAAGGAAAAAATTGCGCCCTTCAACCCATAAAACATTTTTTTTGACACTCTACCTAGCGGGTTGACAGTTTCACGAAATCATCTTTTTCTTTAAAAAAGACCGCCGAAATGCTTTAATTTTTACCAGCTGTTTCTTTATCGTTCGTTTATCTCCTAAGCTGATAACGAAACGCTTGATCAACACCGACAATTCCACCGCTCTTTGTCATTGGGCAATAAACAGTGTCCAGCTCATCAACAATAGGCTTCGTGGTGGTCCGATCAAAGATTTTTAGGAACGCGGTTTGTGGGGAAATGTTTTTACAGTCAATCCATAAACCTAGTAATTGCCATAAAATACGCAGGCGAACTAGTGGTTAGGCCGCTATTATTGTCACAACAAACGAATTAGTAAAAAGGTATGTACTATAAGAAAGAAAGCTTTCAAACTGTGCCAAGTGGTTAGATTAGTTTATGGTACCGTGGGAAGGTCAATGATTTGATTTCCCACAAGATCTCAAAAAAATTTTGAAAGTTGAAGGGGGAAAAAAGAAAGACATTTTGAACGGAAATTAAATTTCCGTTTACGTGCTCTGAGCAGCATAAAAGTATAGTTTAAAAATAAAAACGAAAAAACATGTGCACAGATATATTATAATGGTACAAATTCATGTTATTGGGGGGGGGGGGGGGAATTGACACGAAAGGGCTATATAAGTATACATGACTCAAAATTAATTAAAAATACTTTTTCAAGATTTTTTAGAGATATTTTAAGTTTCGGGTTTCTGAAAAAATAAAATTTAATTTAAACAAGGCAGTTCAATATATTGTACGTCTGTCTTCATTTTTACCCCTTTATTTAACAACGCTGTTTAGATCAAAGTTCCTCGACCTTTTTTTTTTTTTTTTTTTTGGCAAATGTGATGGAAACATGTCGCGTTCCGTTGTTAAAAAAAATAAATGAATTAATAAAATAAACTTGCATAGTAAAAATGTGCTAGCTATTTAGAAAGTACAAAAACTATGCACTAATAGCCACATTCAACATTTGCGACAGCATCTAATGTCAAGACACGCGATTATTTTGTTAAAAATAAATAAAATTTCTCGGAATATTAAAATTTTTGTACGAAATTTTGTCTAGTTTTTTTAGTTACAAATGTGATGTGAAGACTTTTCCAAAGTTTTTTTTTTTTTTTCATAAGGCAGAAAACAATTTTTTGATCAGACAAGTAAACATCTGCGGGACTGGTCAAAAGTTGCCGCTGACCTTTGCAAGTCCGCCGGATTATCGATTGAGAATTGCCGTTAGTTACAGGAGATCTTCTTTGTAAAACATTCCGTGGCAAGAGTATCCGCCTCAAACAAAAAAAGGTAAGGTAAGTTCTAAAAATTAATTGAATAAACAGCTTACTTGTAGTTCTGTGCTATTATGTCTAACAATATGTGGTTTTTTATTGTGGATTTCATAAAACTTCCAGACAGACAGACTGACAGACAGGAAACAGCTTGCTAGCAAACAGCACAGCAGGTGCCAGTGGTGCAATTGCGAATTGTGAATGTTGATATAAAATAAAAATAACAATAAATTTCCTCGCGTTATCACCAAAATCTACAACCACTCAATTGTTGCTGAATTAAAAAGGGATATTGGCAACGGAACAGACACGTTTGCAAAGGAAACGGTAATTTTTTAATGTTAAAGCATTTTGTTTCATTAGAATTGACGCGGGCACGTTATGCTACAAGGTCTGATAATAAAGCAGTCTCGAAATGTCATTTGCAAAAATGTAACTAAGAAGGAAGCGGTATTTAAGTCCTTTGATCTATCTTTCCGGATAAAAAAAGGTTTCAGAGTAATATGGGGTATTAGCTTTATTTTTTTTAAAATTTTTTAAACAAGTTTTTACCTATTTAAATCTGCAGTATCTTATGAATAAATAGCGATAAAATCTTTTAAGATACGATTAGACAATACGATTATTTACAAAAGATTTTACAATAAGTAGCAGCGATACAATGCATGAACTTCAATCCTTTTGTATGTTTTTTTTTTCATGCACCCTGCGTATTTTTGAATTGATGTGACTTTTAATACGATAAATTTAAACTCTGACCATTTTTAATGCTATGTTGTCATTATTACTATGTGTTAATTTTACTAACAAGAAGTTTCTACTCAGTTTTTTAAAAACCCGTTCCTAAATATTTGGATCCAAATTTGCAACGGTCATTCTTAATACTGAATTAAGATGATCAGCTGTTTTGGAAGGTTACATAACATAATATAATTTCCCATCCTTAGCACTGAACATAACAAAACGCACAGCATGTAAGGTTCGGGGGGCATTATATGGCCCGCGAGCCGTAGGTTGGACATCACTGTTCTGTTCAAAACGTCTCTTCCATGGTTGTTCAATCCCGCATTTCACTTTTTTTTTCTTTTGTTTTCCTTGAATATTTTTCCGAAATAATGCGCAAAACAAGAAAACTGCAATAAATATTTTTCATTTAGCAGAAATTTCAACTCTAATCACATCAAGGTTTATTTCTAAGTTAAGTTTTTTTTTTTTTTCTTGTGGATTAACTTTTTTTCCGGAGAACGATTTCACTCTTTCAAACTAAACAATCAAACACAATATTTAGAAATTAACAAGATTAAACTTACCGTTCAACGCAACAACCTTAGTTTCTGAAAAGGCAAATTCAGGAAGGTCCCAAGTAGCATTAGCATTACCGTAAGTACCATGCTATCCTCCGGGAAAATATAGACAAAAACACTTCATGCAATATTAGATTTGGTTTTGATTCTAGAGTGTTTTTGCAGAATAAAAAAAAAAAGATTGAAAATTATTATTCCTCGCACTTCACCCTGTCTAAAGGAGAAAACATCAGTCAGGTTCGTAAGGTGCTGTGTTTTCTGTTCCCATGTTATTACAAGAACAATTTTGAAGTATCCGTGGTTGAATGATAATTTATTTCTTAGAGGGTGGTCCAAAACAGCTGTATCATTAAATGTTCCGAAAAATGCGCCTGAGGTACAAATCTAGACTGTTCTTTTTAAAATGATATTGATTTTCCCTCTTACTCTTTCGAATATGTTTTTTTTTTTTTTAAATATGGTCTTTAAAGTTTTAATTCCTTCCATTCCTGCAAAGAAAATAATAATTTTTGTAGCAAATAGGGAGTCTTTCGTGAGTTGAAAAAGCTTTTTCCTTACCAAATTCACTCCTAGAACTTACTACGCATGGTGATTTTGCAGTTATTTCAAAGTACCTTTTTTGTTCAATTCTGGTTTAAAATAATCCATTCGAAATTAAATTATAATACACTTTTTAGAAAAAAATAGCTAAATGGTAAATATAAGAAAGAATATGATAATTTTAAATTATAGCTGAGCGTCGATAATCCGGTTTAATTGGGACCGGACTAAATCCAGATTATCAAAAAAATCAGATTTTCGAAACAAAATAAATAAATCAATAAAATAAAACAGGCTATTTTTCTGCTTTGAAACGATAGAAACGTAACTGAAACCTTGCAAATTTACTTACATCTGTATGTTCATAATTATAGTAGAAAAATACAGTTAAAGCTGCTGCGTATTACTCGGTACTGTACTTTAAAACATTTATGCCCAAGTTTTTTAACATTTTTTTTTTTTTTAAATTTTTATCTGCTTAAAACTTTAACTTGGAATGATTTACATGCATTTTAGGCAAAAAATACTTCGCCGTTGCCATATTTATTAAGTTGTTTGACGTCCTGTTTATGGGATATTTTGCAGATATGTGAGCAAAATAGGACCTTACTTGACTTTAATTTTGCAAAGTAACATTACAGAAGGCATCTATGATCAATTTTAAGCGAATCATTTTAAAATAGTTTAATTTTATGAAAAATAAGTTTGCAAAAAAACTTACTTTCTGTGGCTACCCATGCTGGACCGTTGCTTGACTGATTTGTCTGAAAATAGCTGTCAATAAATAAACTCTGATGTCCAAATAGTGGCTCTAACTGGTTTTCTCAAGAAGAAGGACTATTTAACTTGTGAAAAACAGCTTTAGTGAAAGGATATACCCATTACAGCGTTTTTGTATGCAGTAACTAACAAGCGTCCCATTTTTCGGCTACTGGGCATAAATGGGTTAATGAAACTAAAACAACGCAGAATACAAACACAAAATGTGAAGGAGAGTTCAAGTATAGTACAATAAAAACCAAAACGAAACCGCGCAGTATGAAGTTAAAGAATATTAAACACTCTATGCATCGTCAGAGCTTTTTAAAAAGTCTTTGACTTCTGTACTGCAGTACTTGTTCGCTTTTTTGCTGCCAAAAGTCTTTAATACGTTGACCGGACGTGAATCCGGACTATCGACGGTCCGAATTACTGACGTTCGATTGTACACTCAGTATTATATTATTGCTGTTCCAGAAAATATGAAAATTTAATTGATTGAACTGTGAGAGGGCAAAATTGTTCCATAACAAATTGAACAGGTTCTGCTTTATAACACAACCTGCTTACAACAGAAGCTGATTTAAAAGATTACTTCCTACCAGTTTTCAAATTATCAATTGAAACTTGAATCGTTTCTTTTCATTTCTACTTCTCTTTGAACAGTATCTGAGCTGTCATTTATAGAAATAACCTTCTGTCAAAAATGTCAAGCAGTTCGAATTCGAATCAACAGTGGCAGGAAGAACATTCTAAAAAGAATATTGCAGTGAAAATTCGAGAGAAAATTTATATTGATGAGTTTTTGAGTCGATGAGAATATATGTTTAGGGAAATGCTCAAGAAAAACTATTTACGATGAAATTATTAACTTCATAAATAATTACTAGCTATTCAGTTGCATGCAAAAAAGTAATGAAAATGACACTAATTAAGTAGCTGCATAGGCAAAGATGTTCTTTTTTTTTTTTTTTTGAGTATTTTGCGAGCATGTCTGTTGACAATATTGTGAAGTGGAAGAATGGGTTACGTGGCACTTATACACTTCCATAAATTAGCACCATCTATACATGATTATTCCAAAATGTAGAGTGTAGACAAATGTCAAAAACCCCTTCCTCCCCTCCCCTGCTTTAAACAGCATCTTGAACATCAGCGGTTCTCAACCATGAGATTTCAGCCCTCGGGGGTGGGGGGGGGGGGGTAGAATTTCACGACATATACCCTCACGACAAGGAGTCGTGAATGTTGAAAATTATGAAGTAAAAATGAAAAAGAAAACATATTTTGAGAAATATTGTGGTCACTTGCAAATTTTTTTTTAATATCATCACCTCTTTTGGAGGTTCCTAGTGCAGTTTTAATCATGAATCAGGACTTTTAACAATAGCATACATCAAGTCAAAGTACTGATAATTGAAATTAACCTGAAGTGTGCCGTGCAATAACTACAAATTAATTTCCAAGCGCCTTTAAAGGATAAACAGCGGCAGCTCTCTAAATAAGGTTATCAAAGTGATTAGTATTGACAAGCCAACCTCATATTGATCCTTAATTACGTCGTATTTTTAGCCTTTTGATTTCATGTGTTCTAATAACAATATTTTCAATAATTTTATGTCTCGTAAATAAAATTTAGTATACTAGTATTTATTATACATGTTAATCATATTTCGAAGGTCGCTGAGGCTATACCTTTTTGTTTTAGGTGCCAGAGGGCCTGACATCTACCAGATTATTATTTGTTGGTTAAATAGTAAGATAAACTCCCTTTCATTAAAAGACTAATTAGTTCAATGTGTTTTGTTGAAGAACAGACTTTGATAAAACTTTGATTAAATACGTAAACTCAGAATTTATGGGAAAATCACGAAATGTTAATAAGTTTGAAAATTTCAAATATTTGGGAAACTTGCTATTTTTTAGGGGGGGGGTGGCTTTTGAAGAGGGGGCCCAGGAACAGTCACAAGATTCACCTCCCTGGACCAGTCTCTGCAAAGAAGTAAAAATTGACTACAAAAATTTGTAAAACTAATCATAATCGTTCGACTCTTTTACAATATTTGAAATAAGGTTGTCAGAAAGTTAGAGTCCGTTATGGGGCTACGTTCGGACTTGATGATTACTGAATCATAGCTTTACCGTGCCCACTAAATGATTGCTCTTGGCACTGGCGTACGCAGACAAATCATTTCAGGGGGGACTGAGCCGAGACTCTTTGAGAGGAGGGGACGGGGCACCTCATAAAATGTAGCTAATGAAAGTAAACGTTTCAAATTTCTGATATTAGTGCTAATTTCAGATGACAAAAATGCATCATTATGAAATATTTTTTAATCATTATAATTCTTGTTTAGAAGTAAAGCGTTTTGATGAAAATAGAAAATAAAAAAATTGAAATTTGAAAAACTTTCTTTATTGAAGAAGGTGTTCCTTAAAGAAGTGCATGCACTATTTTTGCAAATTTGAAATTTAGTAACATTAATTTTGCTATTTATTTTATTATATTCCTAATATTGGGTTTCAATAACACATTTGTTGATATTTTTATAACAGGATTAGATGAAGGAATAAGCATTAATCGATGTTTCTGAAACATATTTGGAATAAATGTCTACAAAATTGAATTATAAGATAACCATACACGTTACATACAGTGAAATGGAGAGATTAAAAAAGAAAAGAAAAAGGAAAAGAAGGAAGAATTTACTTTTTTCCCTTTCCTTTAATTTTGCCCCATACTTGATTTTGTTTTCAAAAAACAATATCATGTCTTGATTTCAGTCTGAAAGGAAAAACAAAAAAAAATAAATAAATAAATAAATAAATAAAAGATTTTAGATTAAATTTTAAGAATTTGTTTGGAAAACTTCGGAGGGGCTGTAGCCCTACCAGCCTACCCCCTGAGTACGCCACTGGCTCTTGGAGTTACGTTTGCTACATAGACAAGATAAAAACATTTGATGAACACTTAAAACCACTTTATAGCAGATTACAGTTGGAAAGAACCTTTCATCAGCAATGTCTATTGATGCAGACCGCCCGCGCAGAAAGTATTTTACCTAAAATACCAATGTCCACGCAACACAAGAGCAACAGCCGTATCTCAGAGAGTGCTTGTCACGTCGAGGATACGCAGAGATAGCGCGCACCTGAAGGGGCCCCAAGACTCCCTCACGTGAACACTTAACCTGCCTTATTTATCTGTGACAAATTGGCAACATAACTCTCATGGGTTCCCTTGTTGAACTTGCCGAGCAAAGAGCAGACAATTATTTCAAAAAAATTTCCCCACGCTGGGAAATAATATTCCCTTCAATTGTGCCCGGTATCTTTACTATGTATCGTTTTTGAGATGAAATGGTTCATGAAGTTGGAAAGAAAAAAGTAATTGCTGAAGTAATTTTCCCATAAATTTTATTTGAAACAATAGATGCACATGAATGGTAAAATAACATAGCACAGATGAAAATTGTTTTGTAGTGTTTGCAGTAACAATTTGGGTTGTAACACAGGGCTTTGTGTTATAAATAACTTGAAAGAAAATGATTTGTTGTTAGCCAGAACCTCCAAAACATTTTCAAACGTTCGGTGCTTTTGGTATGGGAAATTGAAAAGTGACTGTAAATTTTATCGTGCTGATCGCAGGTACGGAGTATTTGAAGAAAATGCGTGGCATGAATTGATTGTTATCATCCAAATGTACGTTTACCTTCGATTTAAAAGTTAAAAATGCGTTGCAAATTGTAAGTATAAAAATACTAATGTTATAAAGTATTATGACTGAGTTGAATTGAAGACCTGTACTCTGTTACAACTGTAATTACTATTTTCATAAGTTATATATCAGGGGCGGACACAAGGGAGGGGCGATGGGGGTGATCGTCCCTCCCTTGGGGCACTCTCACTTGGTATTTTTAACTATTGAAGTTCTAAAATTTCAATTCTGTACAAGTTTTAGAGAAGTTGGATGAAGAAGATATGTGGTTCTCCCCAGAAATGTTTCGGGATTGAAGTCCAAATCCTTTGTGAACATTATTTGTAAACTAGTAAGCGTAGTAAAAAGTAGGTATGAAAAATCAATCACCCCTCCCTTGAACAGTTTCTGGATCCGCCTTTGTTATGTATCCACAGTAAATTTACTTTTGCTCGAGAATTCTTTAAACTTTAGTTGGATTCAGGGGATTACTTCACATAAAAATCAGCAGTAATGGTGTCAGAAATATTGTGAAGATTTATTTCCGGTCAGGGGGTGTTAAATGCTTATTACTAACACTAGTAACATTTCGTTCATTCTACTTAGATTTTTCAGAGGACATACATACACGAAGAAAAAAAGTTCAAGTGAAGATTAGAGACAATACGTAGCACTTCCCTGAACCATATGATGGGATTTGACAGACATCCCGACAAATTAAATATTCGACAAGCGAACAGTTGCCAGGTCATTACGTCACTCTGGGATAAACGTCGTATTAGGTGACAGGACTAAAAGATCTAACAGTCAAAAAACTTACATAAAAGGAAAGAAATTCAGGGTCGTCGTTGTAATAAGGTCGATGGCAAACCGCGAGGGAATTTTCCTCCATTCTCCTTGTGACTGACACATTAGCTATTAAATAACTTTTTTTTTTCACTGAAGGAAAAGAATAAAACCGCGCGATCAGAAGGGAGGTGATGCTTTTCAAGCCAGCCGGTATTTGGCAACTTTTATGTAATTCTCTTTCTGGGGATGGGAAGTAATTAAAAAATGTCGGAACGAGAGAAAATAAGACGGACGATCTATTATTTTTCGTCCCCCCGCCACCACCGCATATATATGAGAAAGTATAATGATCGGGAAAGAATTTGGCCTCGAAATTTTTATGCCTAGGCACGTTTCAGATGTCCCTGGAAAACCTTTAAAGCACCTTTAATGGAACGTTGGGCAAAAGAAAGCAAGTTGCTCGGACAACTTCTGCCACTCGTATATCTGTGTCGCTATCACGAGATGTGCCTTATAATCAAGCCTATTTTGCATCGCCACTTACGTAAGAAGCGCCTGGACGATGAACAGCGCTGAATATTTAACGCGCTCATTTGCATACTTTTGGTTTCGGATTTGAAGACATCTGAGGGTTGTTTGCGTTGCCCAGTTTGCTTGCATTGAGCAACGGAAACGCCGAATGCGTTGCTAATCAAGATCATACGTACGTTCTTGATAAGTAACGTATTTATTTATACTTTGTACAAGAGAGTAAGTAGTCCGCATAGATACGTGGATATACTCAGGACGAATAGCGCAGAGAAATAAATTGTAGCCACCAGTTTGAAGGCAATCTCAGCTGCAATGAGATGACATCTGCCTCCAGCTCGCTTTTTGACTATTCAAGACTGCTGAGTCCACAGCAAGGACGAAACTGCAGTCTCCAGATGTCATAACTGGGCTGTGTCTTTTTTATCATATTAGCTCAGGGATGTAGTGCGGCCAGAAAATGCCGGTGCGGCTTTCCGATACTTTTTTGCATGGAAAATGCCTTTTATTGCTTTAAAATGAATTATATTGTATTGTGTGTATAGTGATGTTGCGCAATTATATTGCACATGATTTAATCATTTTTCTCGGGACACCCTCTCCTCCCCCAATTGAATGATGAACAAAGCATGGTGACAACGTCGTTGAAATTGTTACTTTCCGGTAACAAACAGGCAAAAAAAAAAAAAAAAAGAAAAAACACTACAACGCTGTTGACAGGACTAAGTGGATTAATGTTTCAAAAAAAAAAAAAAAAAGAAAAAATGTTGTTTTCAGAAATGCGTCATCGCGTTTCAGATTTTTTTTTCGGGGGGAGGGGGAGCTGTAAAAATAAAACAAATATATGTCTTCGACAATATAGCATTTTTTTGTTACCTTCACAAAAGTTAAGTTTCAGTAAACATTCTTTTGAAGTGGTTGAAGTTTGTAACTAATTCATAATAAAAACAACTAAGTAAAATATCTTAAGAATAACCAGTTTTGTTTCTCAATTAACAGGGCTTCTTTTAGAAAACTAGACTCCGACTCCCCCTCTCTCTGAAACAAGTAAATCTTAAAATCTAATGACTTTAGCAAAAGACAATGTTATAAACTATTTTATCCGAGTGTAAAATGAGAAGTCAAAACATGTGATTTTTACATTATATGATTCTTACAATTCTTCTTGCTGACAGTGGCGGATTAAGCATGTCTCAAACGTTGCAATTGATAAGGGCCACAACATAAGGCCACAAAAAGGCCTTCAAAACTGAATCCTGCCTATATAATACGAAATTTGTATATGTGTTTAAATAACTAATGATTCGCTACAAATTGCTCATGGTAACCACGGTATAAAACGTCCGGTAAGAAACAACCAATAAATGTGGATATTTCTATATTGTAGAGAAATATTAAATCATAAAAAAGTAAAAATAATTAAAAACTAAACGGAATATCTGTGGAAAGTTTTTCTTGCTTCTGCTTTTAGTCTTGTAAATCAGTAATACATCGGCTTGCTATACTTCGGAAATAAATGTCGTCATCCTTATTTCTCGCCAGAAGGAACTAAACACAGTGCTATCGTGCTATCTTATTTCCTAGGGAATCAAGTATAGAGCTTGACCACGGGGATATGGCGGCTGACCTTGAAGCGAAAACGAACCGCGTTATTTTTTACAGGTTTGCATCAGAGAGATCATGCCGCGGCAGAAAAACTTTGATGAACTTAGAAAGTGCAAACTTACATTTCTGGCTGATCCTACATATTTTGAAAAGACGTGGTCCGTTTGCGCCGCATGGCCACGCGCCATCTCTCCGCGGTCGAGCTTTACCACGAAAAATGTCTTTTTTAAGAAAATACCGTGCTCTATTGTTCCAGTAACAACCGAGTTTTGGTATCAATCTGATTTAGAATTTTATGAATAATTGTTATTTCCGAAGCATTGGTAGATGTTGAATATCCCTTGCAAAACCCAAGTATTATTATACCCCACTCACATGCTACTAAAAATACAAAATAAATATTCATTTTCAATTGGTGATGTTTTAGAAACTAGTTTCCACTACTTCATTATTTTTTCCTCTAAAAACAATTCGGAGTAAATATTTTTATTCGTGCGAAGTTAAGTCAGTAAGTGAAAAAGAAAAAAAAAAGTTTTAAAATGGAGCAGTCTATTAAAGCGTTCTCATTTCAAATCCATATAATTATGTTTATGTGTATAAAGCATAATAAAACATTTCTGAATAAATAGGAAGTTTTCTTTTCTTATAAATCTGAATGAAAGTTTATATACTATGTTTTTTTTTTTCTTATCACCTTACTAATGCTATATTTAAGCAATTCAGTAAAACATGACATGTGCGGAAGTTGAATCTAAGATGTTTTCATTTTATTCTATTTGCGTTTTCCCAGAGACTGAGAATGAACTGGCCTAGTTAATAATTAGTTTCACAGAATGGAAGGCAATAAAAGAGGTTGAAAGGAAATGCACTTAGAAAATGAGTAAAAGATATACTTCATAATCAAAACTGCATGTTTGTCACGGCCACTTTTGTGTAGCTGTTTAGTAAACGTTCAAGATTTTCTGTTCTTTTCTAAAGCTTTGTTTGATATTTGCCTGAACGGAGTTACATAGGAAACAAATGAAAAACGTTAAGTAAATGCATAAATTACGGAAATGACTCAATTTTCGAGTTGGAATGACTCTATATGTAATGGAAATAATTGATAGCTGCGGGATAAGGGGGTGACTAAGTTCCAAAACCATGCTGAAGAAACATCACAGTTGCAAAATCAAAACAACTCCGAAATAAAAAAGGAAATCTTCCTTAATATGTCTTTGATTAGAAAGAGCACTGAAATAAGCGTTCTTCAAGAGTTGCATACTTCAGAAAGACGATTGCTGCGATGGAAGAATTCGTGATTTTCCCTAGGAAGGTGGGGGTTGTTTCATATTACTTCTTACATCGTATAATACATATCAGGGCCGTATTTAAGGGAGGGGGGGGGGGGTTAGGGTTTAAACCCCCTCCGAAATTTTACAAAACTGTTCCCGAAAATTCTTTTCATTAGAATTATTTTTTGTTTTGAAAAAGCATAAGTTCCATTTATTATTTATTTATTTCAAATTCATTCGAAAAATGAAATTTTTACTATTGAGGAATTATATCAACTCGGTGTTTTATCAGCATTATTTGTTTTTGTTGAAGTTATTGCGAGCATCAATTCCTACTATACAGTGTTTTTCTTCAGATTTTGAGCAAACTCAAAGAAAAATAACAAAAATTTGGAAGTGCCAAACTCTATATTTAACATATTTCATGGGGGACAAAAACAAATGAATTTAACAATTTCTCGAATGAACATACATGAGTACAGGGGCGGATACAAGGGAGGGGCGATGGGGGCGATCGCCCCTCCCTTGAGGGACTCTCATTCAGTAAATTTTCAACATTGAAGCTTAAAAAACTTAATTTTAGACGAGTTATAATAAGTTTGAAGGAAGGAAATTTAGTCTCTCCCTCGGAAATGTTTCGAAATTGAAGTTTGAAACTTATGTTATCAATATTTACAAACCAGTATGCATATTAAAAAGTAACTAATAAAAGTCAACCGCCCCTCCCTTGAACAAGTTCTGGATCCTCCCTTGCATGAGTACAAGTATCTATTCTTTTGAGTTCTTAAACGGACATCGACATCAAATTTTGAACAGGGGTAAAGTTATGTAGGCACTAGGCACACCAGATTTTTTTTTCTTATTTAATAGACATGTCATCTTTTACATCTGTTCATGTTAATGGCGTTAAAGCAGCAGCCCCCTCGTTTAAGTAACCTATTGTAACGAAAATGAAAAAAAGATATAAATGAAATCAAATTTGATTTTACTAGAAATGTGTTTGGTAAAACCCTCCCAGAAACAAATATCTGAGTAAGGCCCTGATACATATATAATATTTTAAGATTAGCAGTATGGTACAAAGCGAAAGCTTCGAGGAGTATAATCCCCTTGATCTATTGAAAGTTCGTGACCATTAATTTTAGTTGCATTCGTGGAATAATAATTTATTTACGATTTTCTCGAGCCGGGGCAAATCTTGAAATTGCTGCCCTTGCTGGTCTTCTTTCAAGTATCTGATCGAGTTGCAACGAAAAAAAAAACAGAAATAGTGTGAGTTGAAGCCCCACCCCCAGAAGTTGCAGCACGGGCAAAGGCCCCGGCACCTGGCTTGCTCCGTCCCCTAGATTCCGCTTTCGTTTGTATGAAGAACTAATAAATAGAATATGAAATTTGCTGTTGCTCATTTTCAAAGTTAAATCTAAACAAATCGAATCTCCCATTCAAAAACAGTAACTATTTTTTCTTTTCCTTCTTTTTTTGAAGGGGGGGGGTGAAATTTCTGCCCCCCCCCCCCCTTATGCAAATTTTGACAAAATGTGAACTAACTGAACCAAACTTCAGAGTCAAGGCAGTTCTGGAATTTGTTCTTTCACTCTCCCCCTTTCCCCCACACTTACACACGTCAGAAACAACAAATAACTATGTACTAGTAATTTAAAGGTTATTTGCACTTCACTAATTTCATATATGTGTCCGTAACCGTATTAATAATGTCAAAACAGGGGCGCTCCGAACTAAAATTTTTGGGAAGGGGAAAATTATCAATTTGCCGAATGAAGTTCCAATTTTACTGAAAGATAAAATACAATCATGCACACATGTCGTATATGTATAACATTTAGTGAGAAAAAACAGGCATCTTTTAATAAATAATTCTAAAAACTAAAAAGAACTAGTAATAGTCTTGTTAGTTACTGCACACAAAAACTTGTAATGGGTATATCATTTTACTAAAACTGTTTTTCACAAGTTAAATAGTCCTTCTTCTTGAGAAAACCAGATAAAACCACTAGTTGGATATCAGAATTTATTTATTGACAGCTATTTTCAGACAAATCAGTCAAGCAACGATTCAGCATGGGTAACCACAAAAAGTTTTTTTTTTTTTTTTTTGCGAACTTACTTTTCATAAAATTAAACTATTTTAAAATGATTTGCTTAAAATTGATCACAGATGCCTTCTGTAATGTTACTTTGTAGAAGTAAAGTCAAGTAAGGTCGTATTTTGCTCACATATTTGAAAAATATCCTAAAAACAGGATGTTAAATTACTTAATAACTATGGCAACGGCGAACTATTTTAAGCCTAAAATGTATGTAAATCGCTCCAAGTAAGGGCCATGCTCCACATCAGCGTAAAACGCGACCGAAACTGAAGGCAGAAACCGAAAATCCGGGTACTTTCCATAGGAACACCATTGAATCCACTTTACGCTCCTGCCTATTTTTTCTGCTTTACGTCGATGTGGAGCATGGCCCTAAGAGTTTTAAACAGATAAAAATTGAAAAAATTGTTAAAAATACTTGGGCATAAATGGGTTAATATTGTCTTCAATTGCCGAATCGTCAGCAAAATGTGCCGAACACGGAAATTATTGGGAGGTCACAGTGACCCCATGTGACCTCCCATCGGGGCTTTCCTGTGTCAAACGTTATTTGCATTTCACGTTCTCAATATTGACTAGCTATGGCGCCAAAATGGCATGGTAAGCAACGATAATTCCCTTTCAATCAGATAAGCACGGACAAAAAAGTCTTGTAATATTTCAATATTTTTCGAGCGCAGGGTGGTTACACCCAGCCATTTACATTTTGGGTTTCAACCAAGAGCAAAGTTTTTTGGTAATTGACCGCTGAGACAGAGGAAGGGAAAGGGGAAGGGAGGACTTGACTGATATAAAGCCACATTCTCCAATGTACGAAAACTAAAGGGAAACATTTCTTGTTTCCAACATTCTAACAAAAGTAATTACTTCTTAAAACTTGCAATTTAGGAAAGCATGTCATCATTTAAATGTGTCAGAAATCAATGTAATAATGTAATATAATTCTATTTTCTGGACAACATCAATCAAATAATGACATTTATCAAATTATGTATTTGAAGATACTGTCAAAACTTGCAAATACTGTCGGATCCAAGAAATATTATTTGATTAAGCGGGGTATTCGTTTAAGCGGGGATCTTTAACATTGAGTCTATGCTATGGGAAATATTTGGTTCCAGGCAGGGGTGCCCATCCCCCCCCCCCCCCAAAAAAAAAACTTTTCACAACCCTCGTGTCCTTTTTTTTTATTTTCAGAACTTTTTTTTTTTTCAGTTCTTTTTCATTTTTATTTATTTTTTAAAAATATTATTTATTTATTTTTTACATATTATTAATTTTTTTAAAGCACTAATTATGCGTAGAATAAAATTGCTTTTTTCCCCTTCCAGTCATTCCAAGCGCACACACACAAATAAATAAATAAATAAATAAATACTAAAGAAATAAATTAAATTAAAAAAAATAGTAAAGAATTTAAATAAAAAAAATTAATATATTAGTTTTAAAAATCCCCCCCCCCCTGTGGGCCAGGATATTTTATTCGTATAAGCGGGGTATTCGTTTATTCGTTACCCGATTAAGCGGAGCCGACAGTGGTGGAGCCCCTGTCAAAGTTCCAGGAACCCAAATTGAAGATTCACCTCTGCTCTAAATAATTTACCTCAGATATCCATAACATCCCTTTTCGGCTTCTTTGTTGTGTTTTTTTGAACTGAAAAAATAATTCCATGGTCAGCGCTTTTCTCTCGCCATTTTTCCTACTGCACTGAGGAATCCGCGATAACGAAGCCATCTGTTTCCTCAATTTAATGAAAGATCTATCTTCCGAGTCGGACCGGATATTAAACATTTCAAAATGTTCTATGGTCTCTCTCTCTCTCTTTTTTTTTTTTGGTTGAAAAACAGCTGTTCGAAATGTGCCTCGTAGTTGCTGATAAATGAAACGATTCACTAGGCTAAATGAACCATTTTAATTTCAACTGATGAAGGGAATTGTTTGTTTTATGTAGATCACATCCAGGAAAATTTTAGCTCTTGCTCTAACTAGAAAAAGAAGTTCTGCAGGAATTCTCAATTAGTATCAGAAAAAGTTATGCGTGTTTTCCTTTTCACTCGTTTTATGCCTCTTCAAATTTAAAAATAATTCTGAGCATAAGGTTTTTTTTTTTCCTTACTCCTACAATTTATTTAACAGTGGATTTCAGAAAACTTCGACGCCGATTTTTTTTAAAATAAGAACTAAGTTCTCTTTCTTCGGGGGCTTAAAATAAAGTTTTCAGGAATATAATAATTTTTATGAAATGCAATATGTGGCTTGAAAAAAAACAAGTTTCGTAGTAAGGGGAGGTAATTCTCCACGCGGACTATTTTATTTGAGAGAAAAATTAAAAAAAAGAAAAAAAAAAACTGAAATTTAAACAGCAAACAAAACAAAGCCATTTACGAATTCCTTTTTATGAAGTGTTAAAAATTATCGGTGAGTTTGGGCAAAACTTTGTGTACGTTTGAACAAAATATACTAGGGAGCTTTTGTATTTTTCGAAGCCATCCAGTAACTAAAATAAATTCCTTTACTTCACAATACTTCCATATTTCGGGTATACATTCAATCTTATCTACAATAGCCGCAATACCTAGAAAAACTTTTCTTAGACATAAATATTGATTGATAATATCTGAAACACGGAACGTTTTGCAGGGGAAAAAAGTCTTCCATCTTTCCCGAAATTACGGTTTTGTTATGCATTGCAATTTTCATACGATCTATGAAGGCCGCTTCTCAGAATTTCCCCCACATAAATGAAAGGCGATCAATACTTTTACCTTTGCTTTTACGATGCATAATCAATGAGTTAAAGTTTACGACGGCAAGATATATTTCTCTCGCTACTTGAATCAATGGATCTTGTTTTATCACTCTGGATTGATGGAGTTTGACTTGAAACATAAAAGTAAACTCGAGTTTTTAATAAATAAACGATTTTATTACGAATTCATGAAGGGACAGCTGCTACCCACACTTTGAATGAGCCTTTAACAACATGCAATAACTTGAACTCAGTGTCGTAAAATTAGCAATGTTTGTATATATAAATGGGCGCACACATGCATGTGCATGATGATGTGCTTTTGCACCCATCCCTAAAAGAAAAAGAAAAGAAAACAATTTCTTAAAAGCAAGCTTATTTCGAAGATATTTCTTATGGAAGACGAAATCATTGTCCCGAAACCTGTTCTTTTTATTATTTATTTCCTTTTCAGGCATTTATCGCAACAGCAAATTTTAAAAATTCCGAAAGTGTACCTGAATAATAAACTATAAAAAATGTTATTTTTATGAAAGGATGAGAAGGGGCAATATCGGGATGGTTGATGCTTTTTGAAATGGATATGTAAAATATGGACACTTCTGTTAAGGCTACAGTGGACACATTTTTTTTTTCAATAATTGATATACATGTCTAAAACTTTGTGTGCTTGTATATTTACTACATCTAAAAGCATAAAAAAATTGGTGCAAAAACAATACTTTTTTTTGACATTTAAAATTGAATTTTTTTTTAAACAATTTCAAAATGTTCCATGCGTCACCATTTTTTAAAACTTTGAATTTCCATTTAATGTTCAATAATTAGGCATGATTGCGTAACTTTATGCATTATATGTAATGTTTTATGAGATAGTTAATAAAAGATGCCTGAAAATGAAAATTTATATAAATTTTTCAGGCATGGAGCATTTTGAAATTTTGTTAAAAGAATTTTTAAATTTTAAATTTCAAAAAAAGTATTCATTGTTTTTACATCAATTTTGTTTTTATGCTTTTAGATGTAGTAAATATACAAGTTCACAAAGTTACAAAGTTTTAGACATATAGATCAATAATTGAGTTTTTTTTTTTTTTTTTTTTTTGTGTCCACTGTAGCCTTAAGAAGAAAGTCATGACAAAGTATAAACACTTGGTACGAGAAATTGTGGTTAAAATGTGGTCAAAAATAGCAAACGGATGGTTTTTAAATGTAGGGTAATAATCCGTGCTCGTTTTCTGGGGGCGGACATTAACTAATTGACATTGAAATGTAATTGCTAATTAATTTTGGAACTGACATCGGGAGACAATGGATTTTCATCGCGATGATGATTTAATTCAATGTGAAAAGATGGGAAAATTGTTGATTTCTCATTTCTTGTACGATACATACTTCAATATTTATTCTAATTAAGATTACCTTGTTAATTTAATAAAATATTTATTAAATCAGTAGTTTTCAACGTTCAAAAGCACAAAAATTGCAGAATGCTGTAGACCCGTATTTCCGGGTTAGAAGGAATGCCTGTTTCAATGCACAAAATGTGATCGTACAGATGTAAAGACATCTACATCCATAAGCTCACATTTTGTGCATTGAAACAGGCGTTCCTTGTAACGCCGAAACACGTGTCTGCAGCATTTTGCAATTTTTGTGCGTTTAAACGTTGAAAATTATTAATTTAATTGTCTGCACAAAGGTATTAATTTATTTAGATAGATTTATTATTTCCTAACTTAAACATCTGTTCCAAATATTTGTTGATCGGAACTTTATTGATTTCATTTTTTGCAATCTTTAAGTTTTATTTTCGTATTATGATTTATGCCTCTAGATGTTGTTTCTAACTTTTTTATAAACTTCTTTTCTACAATGGATAGAACTATGTAATTTTATACCAATGCTTTTTTATGTACTTTTAAAAAAAAGAGAGAGAGAAAGACAGACTTCAGGAGTGTAGGCTTGATCAGTTCTGTATCTTTTTTTAAAAAATATAATACGATTGGCCAAAGAATGGCTGTATATTTACTGCAACAGGACAAACTTGTAGATTTCCTTCTCCCATACCAGTTGTAAGAGATCATAATGATTAGCTTTGTAATGGTAGATTTAAGGCGAGATTAATTGTGAGAAAGTCTCAGCAACATCACGAGAATTTTCAATTATGAAATGAAAACAGTTTTTTCTCCCTTATTTTCCACCTCTCAAGAGCTTATGTTACTCCAACAATCATTTTCAGTTTCTGATATTGTTTCCTTTTACTGAATTTCATTTTGCAATCGTGCCAATTTATTTGTAAATGGCTGTGATCACGAAAGTGTCATGAGATAGGTATTCTTCCTGGTAATGTTTTCATTAAAGAAATCCGTATGGAATTTATGTTTTTATTTCAATCTGCAATTTCTCCTTTATAATTAAAAATAAAATTAAAAACTTTTTATGTAGGGACATTTTCCTTTTCTCCATAGATTCCCTGTACTTATGTAAGCTTCATTTATACAAGTTTCTGTTCGTAGATAATCTCAATACCCCTGGAACAGCGAAAAGGAGTAGAGGGGGTAAAAACAGCCTCCCCGTCGCTGCCTTGGTTTTAACATTATCGCCATTGCCAATTCTAATGCAGTAACTTATACACATGTAAGGACTGTTTTGACCCCCTCTTCTCCCCCAAAAAACCCCAGACGTGAATTCTTTCTGCCCTAGTGCTACTACATGCATATGATGACCGATCTGCAGACTTCTTTGAAAAAAAAAAAGTTCTAATAGTTTTACTGAGAAAAATAATTAAATAATAAGAAAACAAAATAAATAAATACTGTCTGAGCTTCTTAGATAAAACCTTCCGCGCATTTACGCATGCGTCAGGTCTTCTCTGATCTTATAAAAACAGGGGTTTTAGGTAAGATAACAACAAGGGGAAGAATACTAAAAAGCATTTTGAGCAGCAACCCATCGCCCGCAACCCATCTACCCTTTTTTAAGTGGAACTGTACGCGAATGCCAGGCGCGGTTTTCACGGACGGACAGTATGTTACAAATCAGACATAAAATAGATGATTTTGAAATCATAAGACGGGAGATTAATCTCATTTCCTTTTCGATTTGTTTCAAGATCTTCATAATGGATGAATAAACGAAAAGTAACGAGTAAAATATTTTTTTTTCGGCTCTTTTAAAATATAATGCTAGTTTTTGTATTGTTTGTTCACTCAGTCAGCAGTGGTTAAAATACTTATGTCATTCAAATAAGTACCAAGTAGGTAGTTATTTAGTCGAGTTTTCTCGTTTTGGAAACATTTGTGGTTCTGTAAATAGTTAACGTACATCAGAGTAAATAAATTCTATTGGGAGCTAAAAAAATTTCACTAGAAAATTTTGTGATTTGAGACAAGATTAAGTACGAATAAATACAATCTCCTTAAGGCTTTCGTACTTTCCCAAGTTGCAATTCTCTAATTGAAAAATGTTGCATCATATACCAGATGCAAATTAATTTCTTGCAAAAATTATCTCGTGTTATAAGATTCGACTAATTAACCATGGTTACAGAGTAAACCAGTGCCGAATATAGGGAGAGAGCTGGGGCACTTGCTCCGGGCAAAAACTTCTGGAGGGCGATAAATTCAACCTATATATATAATTCTGCTTTTTTCGTTGAGATTTGATTTGAACACAAAATGGAGGAGGGTGGATAATAGGGTGGGCCGAAAATGACTTTTTTTTTTTTCGATGATGAGATATGCGGAAAAGGTGCCACTGGGGGCACAAAGCACTCACAAAAAATTTGAATCTTTTTGTACAATTTCTTGATCTGCCGCAATCGCCTTGAAGTTTCGGAAAAATGCTAATTTTTGATGTTTTTCGTTAAGTTTGTCAAATTTTTTTAAAAAACATTTTCAGTGATAGGTGTCACTTAAAGGGACTATTAGGGGCACTAAGTTCACATAAAATTTTTTAATTATTTTGCTCCATTTCTTGATCAGCCGTAAACACTTGGGGGCTTCAGAAAAATTGCTAAAATTAGATATTACAGCAAAATTTGTGAAATTTTTTTTTAAAATTATTTTCGGTAATGGGGAGAGCAAAAAAGGCTCACTATTATCATTAAATTAACATTGAAATTGAATTGTAAATGATATTTAATTTGCCACAAATGCGGGGAAAATTCGGAAAAAATGTTTTTTTTTTTACTGATCCAATTTATTTATTAATTTTTAAGCTTTATAAAAATTCCGTCCAAGTGTTGAGAGACAATTTAGGAGTCTGAAATGAGAAGTAGTTTATCAAATAATCTGCATTTTTATTTTTAAAATTCGTTAGATTAATAGTTTAAAAAATTTAGTTTTAAAATTAGTTATTTATTACTATTGAATAAAAAAAAATGTGTTAACTAAAAGTGCTTCACAGTTATTGCGCATCCAAATATCTTGCAAAATAATCCGGAACTCAACGCGAAGTTCCGCACGAGTTCCACCAGCACTCCACCTAAAAAATATTATATTCACATTGTTTTGCATTCTTCATGCAACTAAGTCCTTCTTCGAATTAAACGTTGACATTTTTATCCTGGATTGTATCTTTGCTCTGACGAAAAATTAATAAATAAATTGGATCAGTAAAAAAAAAAAACATTTTCTCCGAATTTTCCCCGTATTTGTGACAAATTAAATAAATACGATTTACAATTCAATTTTAATGTTAATTTAATGATAATAGTGAGCCTTTTTTGCTCTCCCCATTACCGAAAATAATTTTTTAAAAAAATTCACAAATTTTGCTGTAATATCCAATTTTAGCAATTTTTCTAAAGCCCCCAAGCGTTTATGGCTGATCAAGAAATGGAGCAAAATAATTAAAATTTTTTATGTGAACTTAGTGCCCCTAATAGTCCCTTTAAGTGACACCTATCACTGAAAATATTTTTAAAAAAAATTTGACAAACTTAACGAAAAACATCAAAAATTAGCATTTTTCCGAAACTTCAAGGCGATTGCGGCAGATCAAGAAATTGTACAAAAAGATTCAAATTTTTTGTGAGTGCTTTGTGCCCCCAATGGCACTTTTTCCGCATATCTCACCATCGAAAAAAAAAAAGTCATTTTCGGCCCACCCTATGGATAAGCGACGCAGTTTCAAATTCGTGAATCTGGCACTGAAACTGTTTATTAAGAGGCCTTCTGTTACGAAAAGAGATTAGAAGGGGGAAAAAAGTCTTTCATTTTGAAGACGATAAAAAGAGGAAGAAACAAATGTCTCTCATTTTGAAGACAGTAAAAGAGAAAAAAAAAAATACCCTGGGAAATATGGGGAAATTTAGTTGGAATGAAATAAAGTTGGGCTATGAAATAAAGTTGGGCTCAAAGAAGATAATAATTTTAAAGAGTTTAAAACATTGAAATTTTGTAGCAAAAGGGTTCTGGTTAAGAAATAGTGAGGGGGAAATTTCTTGTTACGAAGCTTTCTAATTTATGCCTTTGAAGCACATCCTTTCCGTATGTCTGTTAATCCTTAATAGATAGAAATTATAAGTACAAAATAGAATAGGTAATAATTAAAAATAAGTAAAAGACACCGCATTATGTTTGATAAAATGCAATAAAAATCAAGCTTTCTTGGTTACTAATACAGTTGGAAAATTATGAAATCTAGGAGCCTAGTACAGTCAAACCTGTATCTCGATTTTCACGGGACAGAAGAAAAATTCGAAGTACGGAGGTTTCGAGATACAGATGTTGTGATAAAATTTACAAAAATAAGCAATTGGAACAAAGTCAAATACTTAATAGATTGTTTTGCATTGATATTGTTGAATATTTTACAGTAGAACATGTTGTGAGTCCCCGTTTTACTACTTGTGATGCCTATATCGGTAGCAAGTTAACGCATACCTTCAAGTACGAACATAGTCTTTGAATGATTGTGCAAAAGTTGATTTTTGTCTCCAAGTTATACCATTGATAAAGGTGGCTGGAGATGAAATTAAAAAATGAGAGTCGTCAAAATTCGATATATGGAGGTTTTCAGGAAAACTCATTCGAGATAAACACGAGAAAAAACATTAAATTTATGCTGTAAAAGCTGGGAAAATGAAAAGTTTCGACATAGAGAGGTTTTCGAGATGAGCAAATTCGAGATAAACAGGTTCGACCCTATTGACATTCAGGTTAGGTTGATTGATAGCGAAGCGGAACTAACAAGCCTTTCGTGTGTTAGCTCATTACTAGAGCTTTTCTGTTGAGCGAAATCATTTATCAGGTTCTCATACCATAAGTGATATTGCAATGAAAAATAACGTAATGTTCTGAAAGGTTGTGCAGAAAACTGTTACTTTTTAACAGAAGCTCTAACGGATAATAACTAATGTATATTGAGGATTAGGTAATCCTGTCTTGCAGATCACAAATCACGAAGTAAGCTATAATTCGAGCGGCAATCACTTGTTGAATGAAGACTTCTGCTGGAGAAATCATCTGCATCAGAAGGTTAAGAGTGTTATCTCAACCTGGAATAAAGTAACGAGTCTATTATTTGTTACCAGCGGCTTTACCACTAACGACTGCGTTTAGAAGGTTACATAATCCTCCAGATTATTAAATAGTATGAGTTATAAATCGGCAACCTTCGGTGGAGTTTGTTGGCAAACGTTGTTGCGATGTTGGATAGACGCCAGCATTGACATCGGTTCGCGCAAAACCTGCAACTCGCGAATTGGTTCTTAATCTCACTGTAGGC